>FLSR01004868.1:2297735-2317735 GCA_900092035.1 Leuciscus waleckii
AAATAAATAAATAAATGCAGGTGAGGTAGCCTAATAATAAACAATATCAATAAGAACGACAAATAAATAAATAAATGCAGGTGAGGTAATAATAAACAATATCAATAAAACAACAAATAAATAATAATAATACAGTAAAATACTGTACGGAAACAAGCTCCGAACGTCAGACTGCGGAAACATTCGAGAAGATTTCTGACATCAGTCCTCCTTTTCAATAAACAAAAAGACACATTCTGGTGTAACAAAAAGACAAGTAATCCACGGAAGTGAGGTAAAAAAAAAAAAGAATGATTTAATGTAGGCTGTTCACAGGTGAGGCAGTGGTTTCGTCGATGGCGTAGCTCCCCCTAGAGGAGGAGATGGGAATTATAGAAATAAATCCATCAATCCATCCTTCCTCCTTCTCTTTCTACGCCATAGAAAAGCTCGAAGCAGTCTTGACAGTGCATAATCACAGTCTCGCTAAGCAGCCTCGCGGTTTTATTACAAAAAAAAACGAAAGACAGACATTCATTTCGGTACAAAAGCTAAATTGGAAACCCAGAGCTGAGACTTTCCCCTGATTACTGACGCGTCAAGCTGACAGATAGACTCGAGTTCGTTCACTCCATTGAGGACTGGCTATATCAACCGAACAGGCCTTTAGGGGCGAAATGATATAACACGAGGGACTCGGTAACAATTCCCTGCTCTCGTTTGGTGATCAATAATCTGACGCCCTCTTACTTCATCTTCCCCAAATCCTGCAATCCCTAATGAGCATGGGAATGTGTGTGGGAATCGGAAATGCTCAGCAAGCCTGCATGCTGCTATATTTGTTTATGGGTCGAGTCAATGACATATACAATGTCCCGAATCTTCTAAAAAAAATGTCTTCTAAAAAAACTGGTTGAAAACACAAGAGCCAAATACTTGTACAAATGTATCATTTCTATGCGTTTCATATGGCTTTGATTGCTTGTACTAAATAAATAAGTGCATTAATGCATAATCAAATGCATAGATAAATGAGCAAACACAAATGTATAAATGCATAAATAAATGTATAAATAAATAAAACGTATAAATAAATAAATGCATTAATAAATTAATTAATACATTAATGCATAAATAAGTAAATAAATGCGTACATAAATGTATAAATATAATTAATGCATAAATGACTAAATGCACAAATAAATAAATGCATAAATAAATAAATTCGAAAAAAATTCATAAATCCATAAAAAATAAGTACATAAATAAATGTATAAATACATAAATTTTTTAATAAAAATGCATGCACAAATAAAATAAAACAAAATGCATAAAAACTTATTTATTCACTTATTTATTTATTTATTTATACACTTATTTATTTATTCATTTATTAATGCACTTATTTATTTATGCATTTTATGCATTTATTTATTTATCCATTTATGCACTCATTTATGCATTTATTAATGCACTTATTTATTTATGCATTTTATGCATTTATTTATTTATCCATTTATGCACTCATTTATGCATTTATTAATGCACTTATTTATTTATGCATTTTATGCATTTATTTATTTATCCATTTATGCACTCATTTATGCATTTATTAATGCACTTATTTATTTATGCATTTTATGCATTTATTTATTTATCCATTTATGCACTCATTTATGCATTTATTAATGCACTTATTTATTTATGCATTTTATGCATTTATTTATTTATCCATTTATGCACTCATTTATGCATTTATTAATGCACTTATTTATTTATGCATTTTATGCATTTATTTATTTATCCATTTATGCACTCATTTATGCATTTATTAATGCACTTATTTATTTATGCATTTTATGCATTTATTTATTTATCCATTTATGCACTCATTTAATGAATGAATGAATGAATGAATGAATGAATGAATGAATGAATGAATGAATGAATGAATGAATGAATGAATGAATGAATGAATGAATGAATGAATGAATGAATGAATGAATGAATGAATGAATGAATGAATGAATGAATGAATGAATGAATGAATGAATGAATGAATGAATGAATGAATGAATGAATGAATGAATGAATGAATGAATGAATGAATGAATGAATGAATGAATGAATGAATGAATGAATGAAAGTAATAGGGAAATAACCTTCAGGATGAAGAATGATTTTTTAATATGGTATTAAAGTATTGAATTATGGTCTGAGGACAGGTGGTTGTATAAGTTACACCATAATGTCATATTTATTTTTTTAAATCATTTAGGTACACATTTGAGTGTTGAGGTTGATATATCAAAAGTTGTGACAGTTACCCGAAACAAATTATAACAAAACAACAAGGCAAAACAAAAAACAAACAAAAGCATCAAAGATGACATTCAGTTGTGTAAATAAATAAATAAATAAATAAATAAATAAAGATTTTTTAAATATGATATTAAAGTATTGAATTATGCTCTGAGGACAGGTGGTTGTGAGTTATAAAATAATGTGACAGTTTTTGATGAAAGAACTGATCGTTCCTTTCTAAATGGAAATGTTGGCTGCTTGTTTCTGCTCTCTTCTCATTGCATTTTGAGTAGAGTTTGCACTGCTCTGCTAAGAGACGGTTTAGTAACGCACGTCTCTCTCTGTCGGTCTGTCTGGATTTAGCGTCGTCTTCTGAAGAGCCAGTGTCTTTGACTCGGATATAAAGCAGGTCATTGGGCAGGCGGCAACATGGGTAGTTCTGCAGAAGGGTTTCGCTTCAAATGCTGGGGGTGGAAAATGTCATGATGGTGAACGGATATGAATCTCAGAGCTGCCATCCAGGCTTTAGGAGCAGTGGACCAAGAGGAGACACAAGGACCCCAGCCCTCCATCTTCTAATTAACTATTTAACACCTTAGATTAAGAAAACAGTGAATTATTGAAAGCACAGAGCGCTGTGGAATAAGAAGGGCACAGCGGAAAGCCACACTGAACTGTAAAAGAGCTGAATGTGTCGCAGCATGTTAAACGCCGTGAGAAATGAAGCAGTGCTGCGCTACAATGTAATATGCAATATGCAATAAATTAAATACAACCAGCTATCAAAAAGACGAGAAATCACTTATAATGAATGACAATAAGTGATTCTTAATATAAAACCTCACGGCATGGACATGCAGAGCAGTGGTTCTCAAAAGGTTTTGCTTTGAAAGACACTTTTTTACATTGGATGCCATGTGGCGACCCAACAAAAAATGTCTAATTGCTCTGAAATTAAACAATTTACTGTACATTTATTGAATAAATAACTTAAAATAAATAACAGAATATATCTGTCATCCCCCAGTTGAGGACCACTGATGTAGAGGACTCAAAAAAAAAAAAAAAAAACATCTGTGACTTTCCCATCATGCTCAAACCAGATGAAAAGAGAGAATGTACAGAAGTTCATGATTCAATGTGAAATATTATTCTGTTGCCTAAAATGTGTTTTGCAGCAAATATGAAGCTGATTTTGCACATCAATGCTTTTGCATTATAGGGCAGACAGAAATCATACCTGAGCTGTCTATATTTGTGACAGGAGAATATATGGGCAAATGAACAGATTTATTTGTAAAGTGGGAATAGTGAGCATTTCATCTTCCCCAAAAACAGACATATCTTTTTATTGTCCCTTTGCAGTATTGGTTAGCATATGAATCGTTTCATTAATTATTATTATTATGTATCATCATTATTTTAGACAAGGCATGTTCAAATTAAATTTTTTTTACAATTTTTTCCCCATGTTTGAAAAATCAACTTACAATGTTTCAAGAATCAAAATGCTGAGCGACAAGTAATGTGCATTTCAGGATCTTAAAAACAAAAGGCAAAGCAAAGCCAAATAACACAAGGCAAAAAAAAATTAAATAAAAAAATACCTGAAGTAAAACAAATCTAAACAAAAAGCAAAACAAAGTAAAATCCAACAAAAAACAAAATGAAAAAAAAAGTAAAGGAAAAGCAAATCAAAACAAAATCAAATAGCAAAACAACAAAACAAAAAGCAAAAACAAAACAAAACAAAACAAAACAAAACAAAACAAAACAAAACAAAACAAAACAACAAAGTAAAGCAAAAGTAAAAAAAAAAAAGTAAAAAAAGTAAAGCAAAAGCAAATCAAAAACACAAACAAAATTGCAAAACAACACAACACAACAAAAAGCAAAGCAAAAACAAAACAAAACGCAAAGCACATAAAAACAAAAAATAAAACAAGATAAAACAACACAAAAAGCAAAGCAAAAGCAAAGCAAATAAAAACAAAACAAAAACAACAACACAAAAAGCAAAGCAAAACAAAACAAAAAACACAAAAGAAACACAAAAAGCAAAGCAAAAGCAAATCAAAAACAAACAAAATAGCAAAACAACACAACACAAAAAGCAAAGCAAAAACAAAACAAAACAAAAACACAAAAGAAACACAAAAGCAAAGCAAAATTTAAAAAAAAAATAAAAAAAATAAAAGTAAAGCAAAAGCAAATAAAAAACAAACAAAATTGCAAAACAACACAACACAAAAAGCAAAGCAAAAACAAAAAATTCAAAGCACAGCAAAACAAAAAATAAAACAAGATAAAACAACACAAAAAGCAAAGCGAAACAAAACAAAAAAACACAAAAAGCAAAGCAAAAAACAAAAAAGTTAAGCAAATCAAAAACAAACAAAAAGGCAAAACAACACAAAACGCAAAGCATAGCAAAATAAAAAATAAAACAAAACAACACAACACAAAAAGCGAAAGCAAAACAAAACAAAACAAAACAAAAAACACAAAAGAAACACAAAAAGCAAAGATCTATAGCATGTTTCCGGATAACAAACACGCATTAGTGATTCCTGAATGAGTCAGTTTTTTTGAACAAATTGGTTGAGTTACTGATTCAGTGACACTAATAAACTTACCTTTACAAGCTGTCATTCATGTCCTGTCATAAATCGCTTGTCTCCTACCAGTGTAACAATGTAATCTGCAGAAAGAGTGACAAAATACATCCCATCCCATCACAAATACACAGACAAGCGTAGAGATATAAAAAAAATCTGAGTATAATATCAGCAATCCACTTTAAAGACAGGAACTAACTAGTGTATACTTGATGATAAGACAGTGAATTAAATACTTAGGACTACTAATGTGAGAAAAGATTCATCCTCAGAGTGCAATTATTGCAATGTTTGTTATCAGCTTGTAATTGCATCTGGATATATGGAGTGCTTAACAGAAAAAGGAGCTTTAGGGGAGCATTCGTAAGCCACCTGCGCATTGCCAAATTCATTGTCGGAGAACATCTGTGCTTTGAAAACAGAAATAAAAATAACGTGGGAGATTATCTTTCCATTCAAACCCCTACTTTGCTAAAGAGAGTTCATAATTACACTGTCAGGGCACATGTGCTGTTTATAATTTTTTTTAAAGGCTTATAGATATATCCTGTGATCCACGTTTCTGGCCTCACTGGGTTTAAATATGAGAAATAAGGCAGCACAGGAGGACTTTTAATTGCCTATATGAAAGTGCTTATCACAAATTAAAAGCAGCCGTACATCATAAGCACACACACACACACATACGAGCATACAAATACGCACATATGAATAGATCAAACCTGGCAACTCACAGCAACATTAATACTGCTAATTAGACTCTGCTTTCAAAGGTTGAGAGTACTGTGGGTTTAATTATGAACTTGAAGCGTACATGTGTGTGTGGTTTTGTGAGAGTTGAACTATTCGTCTCAAATGAAGTGGAATATTCTCCCCAAGTGCAATGCATCTACCTATCTGCCTTTGTAGGTCTTCACAGCAGGGCATTCTTCCATTACGCTAATGAGTGAGGAAATGGATCGCTTCTAAACAGACCTCGCTGCCCCAGGTGAAAGAGAGTTTCCTGTGCGAGAGAGAGACGATCGCTGGGCCCTGTGGCGCCGCAACATGCATTGTTTCCTAAAAAGGAACATTGAGTCCACTGATTTTGCATTGAAGAACCTCTGTAAGACATGGATTGAAAATATTGACCCGACAAAAACAACATTCCCTCCATCAACTAGTGCATTACGGTTGTTCGCTCATTCGGAACCCAAGAAAATGTGTTTGTTTATTCTCTTTCAATTCGAGGTCTTATTCAAACTGGCTCCTGATAGGCAGAAGTAACATCATACATACATGTAGGGTTAGGAATGTGAACATCAAGAATGTAACTCTTGCACAGTTGTAAATTAATTATGCCTTAAATCATACGTTTGTTGAGGAGAGGGTACCTAAAAATGGTCAAATCAAGTGAAAAAATTATCTACAGACTTTAACCCTTTCACGCGTAGAGGTCACTAGTGGACAGCTATTCAAAAATCTATTTTATTGCGTATGTATTGGTTTTGATGGCATAGTTGCACATCAACCACTACAGTGGACACAAGTGCATCATCCTATACACTGCCACCAAGTGGCAAGCTTTTGTGTGTGGAATTTTGGTTTTCTCCAAGCCAAGATTGCCGATGGAGTCATATCATTGTTACATTTTCCGAGTATTGATTTTAGATTGGGATGAAATTCTGATTCATTCGCAGTCCACTAAATTGGACATCATGCATCACTAGCTATATTTCAGCTACAATTCATGCTATTTCTGTGGCTGTTGTTCTTGAAAACACTTCCTCTGCAGCAGCGCCGCCGCTCCACCAGCGCATCACGCGCTGTGCGTAGGGCACCAAGTGCTGAGGGGGCACCAAAAATAGCCTAATGAAAAAAAAATTATAATGCCGATATTATTTCATTAGCCTATAGAAATATTATTAGGCACATTTTAGCCATGTATATGAAACAAAAAAGGGGGAACAAATTGCTCTAGTCTAGAAAGTACCGGTAGTTTATGGTTTATTTTGACGTGACGGTGGTTAATACTTTCTCAGTAAGTTAACAGTTAACGTTAGCAGTCAGTGCAGTGCACATGGTAGGCTAACAATTCCTGTTAAATATATAAAAAATATAAAATGTCATTATGAATGATATAAAGCAAACAATACTGTTTAATTGTGTGCATTATTGCACCTCATTCTATTATGCTTTTATATTATATTATATTTATCAAATAGTTGATTAAAAAGGGGGAGAACTCCTTGGCTGCCATGCTTTCAGTTTTAAATGTTTATAATTGTTTTCGGTATAAGATTCTTTGAATATTTTGTCTAATAAATGTAATTTATTCAAAGTGACATTGAATTTGGGAAAAACATGTCTGGATTATTTTGATTAAAAAAAATTTTCTTTCTATTCTGTTTACTGAAGAAAAGTTTGCACTTTCAAATGTGTAGTGTGTGTTGGCTATGTTTACAAAGACAGCAAAGCTGTGAAGATTTTACTTTCTCTTTTTTGTGTTCTTAAGTTTTATACTGTGATGCTGCTATTGTGTTATTGGTATTGAGTTATATGTTTGGTAAGTTAAACTGACAAAAACAAACGTTTTTTTTTTCTCGGGGTCGGGGTGGGGGGCATCATAAAGGAATTATGCTTAGGGCACCAAAATGGCTAGCTGCGGCACTGATCTGCAGTAATTTTTATTAGATTATAATTTGATTATGTAATGCATGTTACTTGTAATTCGTTACTTTACTCATTACATCCAAAAGTAATCTGATTACATAATGCACGTTACTTGTAATGCGTTACCCCCAACAATGCTTATTTCAGATGAGGTTTAAAACACTAATTGTTTTTCCACAGTCTGAAAACATCAATAGATCGATGTAAATCTGAGGTTTTCTCAGAGAGGAGAGCTTAATTTGAGCACATATGGGAAAAAATCCTGACTGAGGGTATCATAATTCATGCATGAAAGGGTTAAAAATGGATGTCAGCCATATTTATCATGGGCAGAATACCATGTCTGACAATAACTCACAACACCTAAGGAACATCCTAGCAACCATGTAACAAAACATGCTTGCAACCACATATAAATATTATGGTAACCAACCACAATCCTCAACTATTTAGCAATGCCCTGACAGTCATCTACAAGCCCCTAGCAACAGAATACCAACCCTAGCAACCAATACCATACCAATACACTGGCAACCACACACAGCCCACTAGCACCTGCATTGTAACTCCCTGGCAACCAACCACAACTCCATAGCAACCACATATAAAACACCCTTGCAATCACATAACAACGTTGTGGCAACCACACAGATACCATATATAAATGCTTTGACACCCACCCACAACCCCATGGCCACCACAAATAAACACAATGGCAACGACTCACAACCCCATAGCAATCTTGAAGCAATGTCCTGGTAACCACCCACAACCCTCTATTAACCACAGAGAAAAACCCTGGCAGCCATTCACAACCCCCTTGCAACCACATAGCAACTCCCTGGCAACCACCCACACTCATATATCAACCAGATAGGATAAGACAGAGCCACATAGAAACCACATATAAACACCCTGGCAACCACTCACAGGCCTCTAGCAGCCATATAAAAATATCCTAGCAACCACCCACAAAACCATAGCAACTCCCTGGTAAACACCCACACTCCCATAGCAATCACATATAAACACCCTGTCTACCACATACTACCCCATAGCAACTACAATACACTACAATCGCATATATCAATCAGAAAGGAAAAGTCTGACAAACGCATATAAACCCCCTGGCAACCATTCACAATCCCATAGCAACCCCATAGCAACTCCCTGGCAACACCCACATCCCATAGCAATTGACTATAAACACCCTGGCAACCACCAACAACCCTATAGGAACTACAATACACTACAATCACATATATCAATCAGATAGGAAAAGTCTGACAATCGCATATAAACACCATGGCAACCACTCACAATCCCATAGCAACCCCATAGCAACTCCCTGGCAAACACCCACACTCCCATAGCAATTGCATATAAACACCCAGTCAACCACATACTACCCCATAGCAACAACACTATACTACAATCCCGTATCAGATAGAATTAGACTGGCAATCACATATAAACACCCTGGCAACCATCCACAACCCCATGGCAATCGCGTATAAACACCCTGTCTACTACATACTATCCCGTAGCAACTACACTACACTACAATCCCATATATCAATCAGATAGAAATAGTCTGGCAATCGCATATAAACACCCTGTCTACCACATACTACCCCATAGAAACTACACTACACTACAATCCTATATCAGATAGAAATAGACTGGCAATCGCATATAAACACCCTGGCAACCATCCACAACCCCATGGCAACCCCATAGCAACTCCCTGGCAAACACCCACACTCCCATAGCAATCGCATATAAACACCCTGTCAACCACATACTACCCCATAGCAACTACTCAACAACCCTATATCATATAGAAATAGTCTGGCAATCACATATAAACACCCTGGCAACCATCCACAACCCCATGACAACCCCATAGCAACTCCCTGGCAAACACCCACACTCCCATAGCAATCACATATAAACACCCTGTCAACCACATACTACCCCATAGCAACTATACTACACAACAACCCTATATCAGATAGTATGGCAATCACATATAAACAGCCTGGCAACCACCCACAACCACATAGCAACTTCCTGGCAACCACCCACACTCCTGTATCAATCAGACAGAAACATATAAAAAGCCTGGCAACCACCCACAACCGCAAAGCAACCTTCTGGCAAGCATCCACAACATCCAAGCATCATGGCAGGGAGTTTACATAGACAATACAACTGAACATTTCTTCGCACATTTTTAAAATCAAGTTATTTTTTTACAATATTTTACCTCATCTTCTATGTTGTTTGATGTTATGCAAGAATATCAGTGTGTTATTTCTCTCATCTCTCCATAAACAGGCCTACTGTTCAGGAAATCAAATCTAAATTGTAGTTATTGTCCACAGATGAGATGGCAACTGTAGCACTTTCATTTGAAGTATTTGGACTGTCTAATGCATTCAAAGAGAGGTATGCATGCAGTAGTTTCAAAGGACATCATTTATTGATCTCGTTCTGTGTGGGCTCGTTGTGTCTGGCAGAGTTTCGAATAACACAAGTATGTCTCTCCAGAGAAGACACTTGGCCGTGAGTTAATGTTTTCCAGAAGCACAGCGCATTTGGAAAAGAACATGGAACTAATGGCTACAGTGAACAATGAAAAGCACAATGCCAATAACAACAAATTAGACTTCAAAGTCCACAACTTTACATGATTTAGACAAAGGGTCAACCATTCTGCATGCGGAATACATTGTGCCATTGTGCCAGAAGAGATCCGATCTTGGAATTTAAAGCTCGATAATGAGATTCTAGAATATAATAACCCTCATCTTATCCTTTTACAGCCCACAAGGAGGCAGGAACAATAGTGAAGGAATGACAAAAGGTCACGTTGAACGATATGCTGGTGTTCGCTAAAAGTAAATGTATCTACTTACCCTCTCTGTTCCAACTTTCAGTATGTGAGAGTCAGTAAAGCTCCCTACACCCCTACAGGCACAATAAGGGAGTGGGTGGACATTACCGATAAAAATCAATTAATACCCGCAGTCCATAATTAGAAGATACGACAAAGTAACAGAACTTTTACAGCAGCCCAAACAAAAGACATTAGTGTAGGAGGGCTGAATCTCTTTTAGCATCCCCACCCAAGTGGAATGGACTCCTGCAGGATGCTAGAATAGAATAGAATAGAATAGAATAGAATAGAATAGAATAGAATAGAATAGAATAGAAAGAACAGAACGAACTACAGAGAAAGAAAAGGTGTATTTCATCAAAGAGCTGAATGTGGTAATAAATTTGACGGCAATAAATTAGCCAGAGGTGCGGCGTTTGATATATGGGCTTTCTGAAACACCTACCCAAGAATAAAAGTCAAGAGAATTTATATGATACTTCTTTTCATCATGTATTTCATCACCCTATGCTAAAAAATCTATTCTGTTTTTGAACTGTCTGTGTTGTCATTTGCCACAAAACATTTGCATTCTTCATTTCTTAAAAAAAAAGAAAAAGTTAATCAGTAACTAAAAGTAGTTGTAATTAGGGCATTGTTAGCATATTACTTTACAGTTGCTAGTGTTCTGTTTTTATAACTACCGTTTTTCAGCATGTTTCTACACAGTTTAAGGTATTCTGATGGTGTTTTGTTTTTTTATATATAAATTTACCAAAAATTTGGCAAATGTAAAGGCCCTTTCACACCAAAAGTGAAATGAATAAGCCTCAGGCTGAAGGAAATGCAAATGTATGCCTGTACAGTAGAGGGCGCTGCTCAAGCAAACCTTTCAGCTGTTTTGCCATTCTGGATCACAGAAGAAGAGGACGCAGGAGAAGAAATTATGTTTATGTGATTTTATGTCATTTTTGCTTGTTGGTATGGTTAAATTGGATCATCGAAGGTCAGCAACAAAGACATTCATTAATAAATTGAGATTAAATACATAAAGAAGGCTATATTTGTGTAATTTAACACTTCATTATTGGAGGTTTGTGTAATGATCTGAGTTTGCATTTCACTTTTTTTATTCATCAACACTGATCTGTTTTTGTGAGATGGTAAACGAATGTTCACATTTAGTCTAGAACTACAATGACCATCATGTTCACACGGCCCACACAACGCCTCTGCATTTACTCCTGATTTCTCTCAACATGACGACAGAAAATGTGTCAGTCGATAAATGGGAAAAACAAAGAAACGTGTGTTACTTATTTGAAAAAGTAACTAATATGTTTTACTTTATTGCATTACTTACAAGTCACTAAAAAAAGTAATCTGATTACGTAACTCACGTTACTTGTAACGTGTTACCCCAACAATTGTAGTAGAAATAGTGTTGCTTACGTTAGCATCTTATTTAATAATACTAAGAAGAAGAAGATGTATCATAATGAAAAGCAGTAGGGTTGCCATTGCTTCACAGCTTGTGCCTCTTAAAAATTGTCCTTGTGCTGATCTGTGGACCTGGCACAAGCTCACATTACCCATCAGTCCTGAGAGACCAAGGCTCCTGCCTGAGCAATTCAACCCGCCACAAGATGTGGATAAATCTCAGTTGGAGGTTAAAAAAGAGCTCCCTTATCCATAATACAGGCCCACGAGATTCCATCTATCCTGTAAATGGCTTTGTTTGGGACCAAGTTGAGATTCACGTCTCATTCAAGCCGGGTATTGTGCCTGACCTGTGGCCTGTTGGGTTCTGCAGTTTGTTTGGCTGCTGGCCAATCACTATCCCCTTCCAGGACCTCATTGAAACCGTGAGATGATACATCACACTCATTCTCCAGTGCTGATTCAGGCACTCCATCTTGAAAGATATGACTGCGTATTAAATTTGGATGACCTCTTTGGCTTGGTCCATTTTATTTATTTATTTGAGCTTCTTTGATCCTAATATCAGCAAAAAGTATTTTCCAAAAGATCCACAAGAACCTGTCTGGCAGCTGATGTTGCCTTTCCAAAAACCCTTTTGGGAGCGTGTGTTTCCTTTTTTTTTTTTTTTTTTTAATGGCAGTCCGCCAGCGTATACATTAATGCATGTACAAATCAAATAGACCTTGCACTTGTCAGAAACAATCTCTGTCTACAGCTGATGGGCTTCATACTTCCCAAACGAGGCAACGTAAGGACACTGTCTTTCGAGGTCTCTTGGGGAGGTTTGGGATCAACATTTCTGAAGAGGCTGAACCAAGAAACTAGACGTGAAAATGGAAGAAGAAACAAACGTCAGAGCCTTCTGATGACTTGAGTTAAAGTGTGGGCCGGTGATATAGTGTACCATAAAACTGATCATACAACTGTGGGTAGTTGTAATTTCAGAAACTCAGAAGGAGGAAAGGATGAGCAGTTTCTAGTGGGAGGTTTGTTGGAAAAGCAGGGCCCATTAATGTCTCATGGTAGTAATTATAGTAACTCTGTTTATGGTGTGTCCAGATGGCTGCTCCTGTACTCTTTCTGAAGTTTAACTTTTCATTTAAAATCTGTTGCTGCTTGGAAGTGCCAGATTTGGAAGCATATTATCTTTTTAGCTAGCATTTCTATTGTTTCTATTCAACGGGCCCAGGTTGCGATTCTATTCGAATGGTGCAGACACCATCATTTTCGAATTTTCACACAGGTGTGAAGCGCTCTCCCTCGTTACCTGGTCCTTTTAGAAAGTGCAGGTGTTACACAAAAGCCTGACCGCATGTAATAATTGTATTTTTTCTGCTTGGGATAACGCCCCTTATTCGCAAGAATGTGTTTAATCCAGTGAAAGGCCAGACAGTCGGCGAGTTGTTTCACTAAATGGATGCTGTAGACTGAGGAATAACAGGTGTACAAAATATCTTTGGCTCTTTGAAATACAGTCAAGCGAGAAGAGGGAATAGCCAGAGACCAAACGCTAGAAAATTCCTCAATGAACAATGGACATATGCCAGAAACAAAAGGAGCAGTTTTCATCGGGTATCTGGGATGATCCCATCTCAGTGCCAGAAACAGGTGTAAACAGGTTCCAAAAGATCTTGGAAACACTTTGTGTTCTTATCATTCAAATTCTATTTTCGAAATGGTTCAACCCAGGTATGCAAATAGCCACTTCACATTTTAGGTAAAGTTGCCTTCAAGTCTTCCTAGGAAGTTTCTGCTTATGGGCTTGAATACAACATGGATAAATGGATAAACTCATGGAGAGTTTGGATACTGCACATGACCATTAACTGGCGTAATTTGAGCTAAAGAAGCTCAAATTTGGTTTCACTTGATTATGATGGTCCCTTTAACACATTCTGTTGACTATAAGTAACATTGCACATACATGTCTCAGTGTGGAATGTCTGTTGAGGACACCACAATAAAGGTTAGCAAATATTAACCAGATAGTCTACTAATACTCTAATGAGAGTTAGTGAACATGTAGTTGCAAAGTTACTTATAGTCAACAGAACGTTCAAAAGGGACCATCAAAATAAAGTGTCCCCTATAAGGTTGAAATCATTGTTGTCTGATTGAATGGCTAGCATTGTTAAAACAATTTTGACAAATAGAGATTTCAGTCTTTCCACCATTCTGGGAACTGTACTTGTTTCACCTACATAGCAAATAGCTGCCTGAAGTCATTTCCAAGATGGCCGCCAAGTGAACTGACTAGCCTTAAAGGGACCTTGTCCTACCCTTTTGCAAGTGGGCACTGGAGACACATTTGGGAAACATGTTAATACCAGCTCTGAACAGCAATCTGTCTTGCCTGAGCGCTTGTGATCGGATCACCCAAGGTGGGTATTAATACCAGGTGTAAAGAGGCCTATGAGTCTTCAGATATGGGGTTTTGGTGGACAAGCTGGCCATATAATGGACTAGGATGACATACAGGTACTGTTTAATGAAGTACTGGTCCTATTCCCAAGAACCGCTGTCCTTTCCATATTAAGATTGCTCCTAGCACCACTTTGGGGACAGTTAACACACATTATGCCGGCTTGCTGACGTTTATGTTATCCGACTAGTCTCCTGCGCTACCACTTCCCAAATGTTCTAAACTCAGTTCAGAGGATTTTGCCAAGGAGCATTCAATGATACCAAAGCTTCAAATATTAGGAGGAAAAAAGGTCCCAGTATTTCCAAGTGCAGAAAGCACATATGCCGTAGAAGCCCTCTCTTCCTACATACCTGCGGTGCTCTAATGGCTTGTGACAGCTGGGACTTCACAGTTCAATATGATGATGTTTGGGACTAAACATCATCCCTGAGATGCTGCAATGTGCTTGTTGCAGGACAAAATATTCATAGCATGTCAACTCCATTTGCTGTTCCATCAACAAACCATGGGAAGGTAGTCAACAGACTCCTCAGCAAAAGATGGAGGAAAGGATGACTGTAAAATAAGATTCAAGAAATTACTACTACATCTGGTAAATGACTACTTGAGCTACAGTACATTTGCAGGGCCTGAAGTAAATAGCAATTCTTGGAAGGTAGCAAAAAAATGGGGCCTAGTGCCTTCTGTCTGGATCCCGTACTGAATGTACCTCAAAGCAGGCCTGGGCCAGCCAGGCAGAGGCATTTCATCATTCCCATCTTAACTATAATGTGGAATGAAGATCGTAGAGCTTGTTACCAAAAAACACCCTGAAAAGCTTTCCACCAAAACCCCAAAAAAGACACAAAAAAAAAAAAAAAAAAAAAAAATGCAGAAAGGATAAGTGTACTAAATGCAGACTCTGCAAAGTTCATCCTGGGTAAGATTTCTGCTAGTTCAAGTGTTCCTTCATTAAAAATGCATTATTTAACTTCAAACTGGACACAAATTCAGAATTGTCTGAAGGAAGAGTGTAGTTCATACTGTAGATGAATGTGTGTGTTCCTGTTTGAACACTCAAAGGCCGCTTTATCAAGAAAAACCTTCACTCTGTAATTAATCCAGTACTGGATTGCTTAAACACATCAAAGCTCACCTTGTGAAGCTATATATCGGTAATGTGACTTCAAAGGGAAGGTATACAACATTTACGTACATCATTCTATGATTAATAAAAAAAAAGTTTTGAGTTTTCATTCATCTTAAAAGTTACAGAAGATGAAAGGCTGACTTTAATGATGCAATAACTGAAATTAAATTAAATATACACACGATATATTTGCACAGAATAGCCTCATGTGACATTTTATTTTGCACAGTAAAGGTAAAAATTTATGTCTTGACTTACGTCTTTCTGATGTCTTGGAAATGGCATTTAAGGACATAGAACATGCCTCCTTATGCAACAACTTAGAGATATAGCTTATATTTTTAGAAATGACTACATCTTGCTACTATGTTTAGCTCTAGACCAAGAATGAGTGTGTTGTCAATAGCCTGAGCCCTATCAGGTGTGATAACAGCGCCCTCTCCTGGAAATGTAGTTACTTACATTCAGCATTTTTTTAGCCAAATTCCGTCCAAATATTGCTCTCATTCTTTATAAAATACCTTTTGATTTGATTTGGGTCATTCTGCATCTGCATCAGTGCTCGTGTGTCACTGGCTCAAATGTATGTAATTTGGCTTGTGGCTTCTTGTTTACAGCAGTGTGGATGAGCTGGTACCAGCTTCGTTTCGCGAACTACGTTTATAATTGATAGATGGTTATCAAGTGCTTTCTCTTTCACCACAAATCACCACAAGACAGAATTAATGCAACTGTCACATCTGCCACGAAATCTTGGGATTAAGATCCTTGTGCAAACATAATGAGCAACACGCCAATCAAACTTCAACGGAAAACAAGCAGCATAAATCAATATACTCATTTCAACCATGGTCTGCATTTATAACAGGTGGGAGAGTGTTTGAACAATGCACTATTGATTTTGTGTCACCTAATACATCCTTCGGCTGATGAAAGTAAGCAGAAACCCTTAGGCAAATCACAAAAAGCTCACAGAGCTATAATGGCCTCCTATTAATATGACGCTCTCATGGTATCACAAAAAGAGCTGAGAGTTGATTTGAGTGAGAGCAAGTGAAATCGGCTCTTAAATCTTGATCCGCCCCAACTGGACCCTCTTCTCGTCAATATACCTGTCCCTTCAAATTACAGAGCTGTAGTTACATTTTGTTTCCAACACTGAGAAGGCTAAACTTTATTCTAAAAGCGTTCTAATTGAGTATACAATGTATAACCAATGTGCCTAATGTATTATGAGGGGGTTTGACCCTCTTAAGATTTCATCAAAACAAAAGGGTGGGATGTGGGTCACATGCATGTAAGCAATATATAATGTTCAAGGGGGTTTCAAACATTTCATTATAACAATAAGATTACAAATTAGTCAGAGTGCATATTTTCATCTGTCAGCAAATAAATGCTATAGCGTACAGAAGTCACAAAGGATGCAACCATAGCAACTGCGTGCTGATCTTGCACTTTTCATTGTGATTCATATTATATAGATATTTTACCTTTCTTTCTTCCTTTCCCCCTAAATCAGCATAACAACAAGGCCAGAATACAAGAATTAACTACAGGCTTTCCCCTGGAAGTGGGGAGGGAGGGAAGGAAGGAAGGAAGGAGGGAGGGAAGGAAGGAAGGAAGGAAGGAAGGAAGGAAGGAAGGAAGGAAGGAAGGAAGGAAGGAAGGAACCAAAGAAGAAAGCAAAGAAGGGTTGCGTTCCAGTCCACTTTTAGACATGCACTTGCGAACTTCCCTAAGCATTCCCTAAGGGAATCCCTGCCGCCATTTTGAAGTGCGTTCCACTTCGTGAAGTGGACGAGGGAAGGTTATATGGACAGACCCTCGCTCCCTCGATTTTTACTGAGGGAGCGAGCCTACTTCATATGTACACTTCAGGCAGCTCCATATACCACAATGCAAAACGATTGTGACGTCAACGCACATTGCGTTTAATATGATATATTAATCATAAAAAAATAATAATAATTAAACAACTCCAACACACCTATACAATGCTGAATTAAACAATTTTGTAAGGAGAAAAAATCAATAATAAATCAACCCCAGAGTGGATTCTAAGTGATCAAGGGCTTAGCACGTTCCAATTCAGCCTATTGCAAAGGTTCCGCCAGTAGTGGGCCCTCATGCAACGTAAGCAATGACGTATATCCGAGTGAACCGAGGGAAGTTAGCGAGTGAAGGGCATGACAATTTTGGACTGGAACGAAGCCAAGGAAGCAAGTAAGCAAAGAAGGAAGGAAGAAAAGAAGGAAGCAATGAAGAAAGGAAGGATAGAAGCAAAGAAGGAAGCAAGGAAGGAAGGAATGAAGCAATAAAAAAAAACAAGCAAGGAAGAAAGAAAGAAAGAATTCTTCTGTGGTGCATGTTTGTTCAATGTTAGACAATGCGTCATTCACTGATATGTGGATTATTTGTATTTATACACACAGAAGAACTTCTGACAAAAATCTGCTTAAATCACAAGTGCGCAAGTAAGAACCATAATTTGAATAACGGTAAAGCATAAATGTTTGAGCAATATTATATAAAATTGATTATGCATTAAGAAAAAAGGTAGAAGATGTTTTTTTTTATTAGGCATTACATGCTATTTACATGCATTTGATTGGAAGAGCGAGTTATGAAAATTTGATTAAACATCACGAGGGAAAAAACTACATGAAAATTTTATTAAACATCACGAGGGAAAAAACTTCTTTTTTTTTTTTGCGTTTTAACCGTTCATTTACACGACAGTGGCGTTTTGGGGGCCTGAAAACGCAAACTTTTGAAAACGGGTTTCAAAGTGCACGTTTTGAAACCGATACTGATATTTTGTCTCAGTGTAAACTACAAAAACGTGAATCTGTGAAAACAGTGACGTCATGCGCATGCGTATTACGTGTTCAGTCTATAGGTGCGTAGTGTTTCTTTACAAAGTGACATCGCCATCTACTGGCCTGGCATGAATAATACAGCGTTTTTAGTCGTTTTTACAGATCCGTGTGAACAGGGATCGTTTTGACAATTTTGTCGTCTGTACGTGAAAACTTTTCAGTTTGTAGTATATCGTTGTTGTGTAAACGTACCCAAAGGTCTATAATAGGGGTGCCCAATCCTGTTTCTGGAGATCTACCTGCAGTGTTCAGATTCAACCCTGCTCCAACACACCTGACTTTTTATCAAGGGCTCCTGAAGAGCTGGTTCAGGTGTATTTGGATCTCCAGGAACCGTATTGGGCAACACTGATCAATAACAAATGACAGGGGTTAAATTGCACAGCAACTTAAATTAATTTAGGGTATTCTAAATGAGCAACACATATCCAAAGTTAGATTCATATAAAACACGCCCAAACCGCCTCTATACAGGCTTTCCACACACCCTTTCCTCTACAGTCTTTTGTCACTCTTTGCAAACATATCTTTCTTCAGATACTCCATCTGTCCACAGACTCCAGAGCAATTACAGAGGAATCCCATCCACATTTCAAAAACCTCCAGCAGTGTCTCACTTGCTCACGTCTTAAATTAGATCTCACTTTCTTAAGCAGCTGAATCAGTTGTAACACCACTGTGCGCTGTGTTATTATTTCTACAAATGGATTAAATTCTACTCACATTTCAAATTGCTTCTGCCCTGAACATTATTAGAAAATAGGTGAAAATCCAAACCATGTGACCAAAAGATTCAAGGGCAGAAGCATTTCGACTCTAGCCCATACAGTTTTAGTGTTATAGGCCTATGATTCACATACACTGTATATGCGTGCTTCGCTGTGTGTGGACCCCTAATGAACACACTAACTCCAAATCATTTATTTAGAGCTGGATGCTAGATTATTTTAACTTTGAGACCTCTAATTAATAGCAACTTGACACAAATTGCAATTACACTGAATAATAATGCATCTGAAGCAAAGGTCACTCTCATTATCGGTATCTCAAATAGACACCTAAGCAACAAGGTGGACCTGAAGATATAAAAAGCTGTTTAATGAAAAACTGCTATTAAGAACCAACACACACACACACACACACACACACACACACACACACACACACACCAATATGCTTCACATTAAACGAACATTTAACTTCATATGAGCACATATGATGCTTACCTCAGACACCTACACTGCAAAACACGACTTTTTATCTTATATTTACGTTTTACTCAATTGTCAAACAGATTTGATTGCGTTACGCATAAACCTCAATAAAAGTTGCTGGATTAATGCTTAATCTAGAAAAAAATCCATGGGATTACGGATGGAAATTAGCACTGTGCTAAATCCGGCGTGTTTACGTCAATGTATATTGTAATTCATCAATATGCACTGTCCCATCCAAATACATAAAAAATGAAATGAAAGGATAAAAAAATAAATTTTGTTTGTTTGTTTGTTTGTTTGTTTGTTTGTTTGTTTGTTTGTTTGTTTGTTTGTTTGTTTGTTTGTTTGTTTGTTTGTTTGTTTGTTTGTTTGTTTGTTTGTTTGTTTGTTTGTTTGTTTGTTTGTTTGTTTGTTTGTTTGTTTGTTTTGCA
>FLSR01004868.1:2320235-2362802 GCA_900092035.1 Leuciscus waleckii
ACATTTTTTTTTATTTGGTTGAAAATAGTAAAATTAAGAACATTTTGTTTGTTTCTCCAGTTGAAATTAAAGCGTATTTTATCCATTTGTGAGCATATATCCTTATTTCTTTCTTCTTCGAAGAATATGGGTAACCAAATAGTTGACCATTGACTTCCATAGTATTTTGTTTCTCCATACTATGGAAGTCAATGGGGTCCATAAACTTTTTGGTTACCCATATTCTTCAAAATATCTTCTTTTGTGTTCAGTAGAAGAAAGAAAGGTTTGGAACAACTTGAGGGTGAGTAAAGTAATGACAAAATTGTCATGTTTGGGTGAACAATCCATAAGTCTTTGGCAACTGACAGAATGTCCCACTTCCTACCCGAAACATTCCTCTACATCAGACCAAACCACAGAAATGTTGACGTTTCAGTTAGTATGTGTTCTCAGCAGAAGGCAGCGCCACACGACAGAAGAGAACATATGCCAGCTCTACAGTCCTGTAATGTCAATGCGTGGCAGATGCCCCTTCACTGTAAGGACTGTTAAGACTCGTTTTACAGGGGATAATCAACACCTGCTCGCGTGATAATGAAGATCCTCTCTGATGGAAAAACTGGTGTTATGTAACAGGCCTCAATGAGGTCAGAGCGATGAACATGGGGATTGGATTTAATTTACAGTCTGACCTTCGCTGTTTTGAGGGATGATGTGATTTGGGTTGAGAGGTGTGAGAGCATCACTTTCAAATCAACATTTTGAGGCATCAACAAGCTGATGTTCACGCTCCAGTGAGATCATAACAATAACATGCTAATACGAGAAGACATTTCATTGCAATTCTGAACATTTTTGCCAATATCTGTATGACCAATAGGATACTTAATTTTCATAAAAATATCTAAACACTCACAGGTCACATTTATTGGAAGAGCAAAATTGTTTTGAATAGTAAGACTTAGAATTAAGAATACAATTTAAAGATTTATCGGAAAAAAAATTGTGAAGTTTATGCTTAAAACATTTTTTTTTAAATGATTCCAGTGGGGTAGAAAAAAAAAATCGATAGTCAAAATCAATTAAGGATAAGGATATTTATTAGTGTTGTCAAATCGATTAATTGCGATTAAGCGCATCTAACATAAAAGTTTGTGTTTACATAATATATTTGTGCATACATAACATAGATGCGATAAATCTTGATTAATCAATTTGCAGCACTAATATTTATGTTTAAGAAATTAACAAAAATATATTCTAAGAAGGCTTTGCTAACTTTCCCATTTTAAAAACATTATTTTCAGAACTTTCAAAGCATTCAGTTTTTTAAATGTTTAAAAAATAACTTTTTTTTTCTTGGTTATGTGAACGTTAGAGAAAACATTAAGGGAATGTTTTCTCTATTTCATCATTTTGCAAGCATTATATGATCATTTTGAATGTTCTCCGAATCATGTGGGTGGGAAAAGTAGCTTTTAAAAAAACATTAGACTAACATCCAACTAAAATGTTTCAGAAAAACACCCCATGAATGATGTGTAAATAACACTTTTGTGCGAATGTTTTAATAACGTTATTAAAGACCACATTACTTTGAACGAACGTTCTATTACGCATAACTTTGAGAGAACCTTTGCCAGAACGTTAGCCAGAGTCCCCAGTGAAAATACGGATTAAAATGTTATGAAGATCTTTGAAAATCAGCTAAATGTGTCGTAAAACACATTTTAGATAAGATATAGCCTACATACAAGGTATAAAACAGGTTTTATTCAATATGTGCAAAATACAAAATGGTTTACATGGGCTAATCTTGGGGCTCCCCAAATAATCTGGATAACAAGAAAATGAACAGACAAAATGTTCCATTTTAGCAATAAAAGGACAAAATAAATTGCTGAACAACAGTGATACAAACTTTAACAAATTCCTAACGAATTCCTAAAAGCTGATGGAATGGATTTTTGGATGTGCAAACAGAAAAGCTGCATTGCTATAACCACTAGAGGGAGGTATGCTTCCACATCGAGGCTTCTGTTCTGAAGAGTCCTCTTTAAAAGGGATCAACATTTGAATTTGAAGAAAAGAAGAAGTTCGGGAAAGAGCTTCACAAAAATGAAGCGAATACTGTGGAACAGAGTCGGACTATAAAGCATTGTCACTTGCTTTATCACCGAAAGAGAATTCAATTTCAATCCCTATTGTCATCATGACTATATCTGGGACACTGGAATACCTCTAGACCACTGCATGCCTGTCATGTTGCACTTATGACTGTCTGGATCCCGTTCACACCTCGACAAGCTTCCCGCCGTTTCTGAAATCCCGCGAAATCTCCGGTATTTCCCATTGCTGTTCGCACTCGGGACACCAGCTGGCCTGTCTGTCAATTCTGACACCATTTGATTCACTCAAGATACTTAATTACCCAGATCTGAAATATCATAGACTTTTAAAAGTAAAGACCATCTCCGTTTTGGGATTATGATCGTAGAAGCATTGATATTTCGGCATTGACGCGATGAGAAGTAAATACAGGTGTTCGTTATAAATGACTGAAGGCAGGTACCATAAATCACTCAAGAAAAGCCGTCAAAACCATTTATAGTTGTTTACCAGAGACAAATGCTCGTGTCACTTGAAGTTCATGTCAAAAAGAAGATGGCATACTGGCATATAAAAGGAAACATAGGCTAATCTACTGACCTCCACCTCAGTCTTCCCTTTCACAGTATAGCTAAAAACTGTTGCCTCCAGAGACAAAGGGCTTAGAGAAAAACTTCTGTCATCGTTTACTCACATCATGTCATTCCAAACCTCTATGGATTTTATTTTTAAAGAAATTAGGTAAAATTTTGCAGAATGTTGATAGGCTATAGCCTACTGTTTTTTTATGAAATCATATAGTCAGTATGTAAGCTTGTTTCCGCCACAGAATAACTTTTTTTTTATCCCAAATTCTGAGAAAAGAAGTCAGAAGTTTTGCAATTGCGAGGGAAAAAGTAAAAAAAATAATAATAATAAAAATAAACTAATTGTAAGAAAAAAGACAGAATTGCAAGAAAAATTTCAGAATTGCGAGTTTCACGCAATTATGACTTTATAACTCAGAAAAGTTTATATCAAGCGATTTGAAAAGAAGTCAGAATTTATTGAGATAAAAAGTCACTATTACATTTGATTTTTTTTATTCAATGGCGGAAACAAGTTTCCATGATATAGTGACTATGGTCGAACAAATAGGCCTATAAAAAGCACCATAAAAGTAATAAAAACAATCTAATAATTGAGACAAAACAATTAAAAATCACCAAAAAATTAACGGCTAAAATAAAAATAATAAACAATTGTTAACTAAACAAACGTGTTAAAATTTAATTATTTATTCCATTCATTCATTTCGTTTTTATAAAATTCTACTGACAAAATGGATCGTACTATGTTTTTGATTCACTAAAAAAAGAACCGGTTCCTAAGAGTCGTTCGTTCTTGAGTCGAGCTTCACGGATCGCACCGTTACTGCGTCTGCATTTTTATACTATATAGTAAGTAGCCTACTGCATTTGGTTTGAAACTTAATTACTTACTATTACATGGAAGTAGGCCTATATTCGGACGCAGACGCAGTGCATATGTTTTGGAATCCGCCTTCACTGATCACATGTTTCTGATTCAATAAAAAGAACCGACTCATTAGAGTCATTTGGAATTGATTCGATTACACTGGCTGTGTTTTCATTCACTAAAGTCGCTACAGGAATTGGACTACACTTGCTGCACTTTATGATTTGTAATCACTAGAGTAACTCATATAAGCTGCTTTCTGTAAGGACTACATTGGTCATGCTTTTGATTCACACACAAAAAAAGAATCAGCTTAAAAGCTTACACAATGATCGTGCTGCTTGTTTTTTATTCACTTAAAAGAACTGGATAATAAGAGTCATTCATTAGGGAATGGACTACCCTGGTCTACGTAGTTAAAAAATGAAAAAAGAGCTGTGCGAACATTATAGTTAAAATGTTCTGCAAATGAAAGAAAGCCATAAAGGTTTGGATCAACATGAGGGCGAATAAATGATGACAGAATTGTGTATTATTTATTTTGGGATTGTGTGCGTGATGCTTTACATGCCGCTTTTGTGTCTCTAACTATTGACTAAACAGCTCTACAACAATGGAAATAGGTGACATATGATACCAGATCACCTGTGCCCATTTCTCACTGTCACATGACCACATTTACCACTGCCTTCATTCTACATGAACTCTAATACTAGTGTATCAGTTTCAGCCCAGTTAAATATACACAGATAATTACACTGTTGTAATTAATTCAAAGAACCACGGAATGACAAGCCAAAGCACAGATTAGGTTTTCATACTTAACGTAACACGCATAATAAACAAGTGTACTGTGTGCCACAGTAACAGATTACATACAGGGTACGGAAATAAATAAAATATTTTAAAAAGGTAAACTTATTTTTAACGTGTGATGTAGCCTATAGATTTTTGATGAATGTTGGTAACCAAACTGTTTTGGTTACCATTGACTTCCATTGTATGAACAAAAAGATACTAAGACACTACTAAAATGATCTTCTTTTATGTTTCACACAAGAAATGAGTCATACAGGTTTGAAACGACATGAGGGTGAGAAAACGATGACATCATTTTCATTTTAGGGTGAACTATCCCTTTAATACCCATTTATTAATCTCATGGTATTTTTATGCAGCTGTAATTGCAGTGTAAATGCATTCATGCCACCTCTGAGCTGCAATGAATGCTCTGTAAATATATCTAAATACCAATTTAGATGCAGCTTCTGAAAACAGAAATGGCCATTGTAGCCTAAGGGTACGTTTACTCGACAATGATGTACTAAAATGATTTTCCTTTGCGTTTATCGTGCGACAAAGTTATCAAAAAGATCCCCGTTCACGCAGATCCGTGAAAACGACTCAAATCAGTGTATTATTCATGCCAAGCCGTAGATGGCGATGTCACTTTGTAAAGAAACACTACGCGCCTACGTAATATGCATGTGCATGACTGTCACCGTTTTCACAAATTTAAGTTTTTGTAGTTTACATGGAGATGATAACAGTACCGTTTTCAAAAGTTTGTGTTTTCAGGCCCCGAAAAACGCCGTTGTCGTGTAAATGAACGGCCAAAACACATAAAAAGGTTTTCGTTTTTAGTTGAAAACTGTGTTGTGTAAACGGACCCTAAAAATATGTGTAATAAATTCTATGTTGAATCCAAAAATTCTTTTTTTTATGTCTATTTGATACTTTTCTCATTTAGCAAAATAATGACTTTAAATGATCTTTTGGATGTAATTTCTCAGCTGAATTTGATGTGCGATTAAAATTCATAAATGACTGTGTCTATTAAACCTTTGACAAAATCATACTGTAACATTCAAATATTTCAACCAAACTGTATCGTTGATTCTGTGTCACAAATATTCAAATTATCATAGAAGTACTGGGATAAAAGTATATAGATCGCTCGGATAAGACACTGATTTCTACTAAATCCTTTTTAAAGTAACTTGGTGCTTCAAATAACGATTGTATCAATTACATTGTTACACCAGTAGGTGGCGACAAATTACTTAAAAATGTCTTTGTATGTCTTCAACTTTTTATGCGTTTTGGCCGTCCGTTTACACGACAACGACGTTTTGGGGGCCCGAAAACGCAAACTTTTGAAAACAGGTTTCAAAGTGCAAGTTTTTGAACACAACAAAAACGCGAATCTCTGAAAACGATGACGTCATGCACATGCGTATTATGTGTTCAATCTATAGTGTTTCAATCGCCATCTAATGGCCTGGCAGAAGAATACAGCGTTTTAGTCGTGTTTCGCAGATCTGTGTGAATGGGGATCGTTTTGACAATGGTGTCGCCTGAACGCGGAAAACTCAAAGTAAAAACCTCCGTTTTAAGCATATCGTTGTCGTGTAAACGTACCCTCAATCATTCATTCAAGAGATTAGTTCAAAACGCTGATTCATCCAGTAATGACACAAGTTTAGTATTTATGAGTGAGTCATTGAATCATTCTTTCAATACAATTAAAAAATATAATCAATTCAAATTAATTAAACATTTTAAATAGACTGCAGCAATTAACATTAGTCAGAAGCTCTAGTAAATTGTTGTTTTGTTTAGTCGTCTGTTCCGAATCGTGTGAGATCCGTGATCATCGTCTGGTCCGAATCGTGTGAAATTCGTGATCAAAAAAAAAAAAAAAAAAATTGTGATTATCAATTTATCAAAAATTGCACAGCTCTATAGATTAAAAATTGTAATCGCTCGGACAGCCCTATGAATATTAACTTAGCATCTCTTTGGAACTTAGCATAACGAATATGGCAGCAGACTTCTGGGATCATTAGTAATCAACAGGAAGCCACGTCTAGTGTTCAAATCATCTCTCTCTGGCTGAAATGAAAGATTTCTGTGACCCTGAGTGGCCCTCCGCTGCTCGTTACAAGGCCAACGAATATTGAGAAAGGCAGCTTCAGGCTCCCGCTGACTTTATATCATTTTTACAGCAGAAAAATTAATTAAAACATCCAGAGATGGAGAAAGACTGCCAGTAACACCAATAGATGGCGAGAGACTGTCTGTCCAGAATCACCAAAGAGAAGTTACGTGACATGACCAACGCAAGTTCAAAATTACAAGTACATCTAATTGATTTAATCTGCTATTAATGTGTTTTGAGTTAGGACTTGAATATAAGAAGTAATTTGCATTTAATTGAATAAAATAATTGACAAAAAGTCTCACTCGATTTATCTTCAGTAAATCGTTGTTTGACCTGGTCAATTTATTTGCACTACACCAAAGACTAAGATGAAGTTTAATTAAATCCTTTGAAAATGTATTTACCATAGCCTAAGTGCCTGTGCAGTTCATGGTAATATTACTAATAATACATTTCAGTGTTGATATACAGACGACATATTGTCACTAGATGGCAGTATTTCTTAGGACATGCCAGTTTGCCCTGTTTATCATGAATTTATTCATTCATCTATTTATTGTTGATAATATAATGCATAATGCAGTGTCTTCAGTCTGGATGGTAAGCAGCTGAAGACTGACGAGTCTGTCCACGGGAGCTGAATGGATTTCATTGTGCAAATGGCTTTTATAATGCCTGTAAAATCAGGACTATTCTGCAAGCAAATGAGCTGTAAAGTGGATCAACTTGATCACAAAATGAGATGAGACTTTCATTATGATAGTTTCACCATAAAGCTAAAGGTAACCATCGTATGTCCTTAATTTAAATGAAATATAAACATAGATCTATATAGCAGCACTGTATAATGCTTAATTACATTATAAAATAGTGGTTAATATACATTCAAATAAGCACGTTCTGAAGATTCAATATTTTTCAGTGCACTTTAAACACTATTTTGAGGTCATGTCTGGTTTACAAACTAAATGCATCTATAAATGCAACTGACCACAACAAGAAATACTTTTTTTTTTCTGTGATTGTTTTTCTTTTGTGATATTTCCTAATTTATGAGGACTTTAGGTTTTTTGTCTTCATCTGTTGACTGTCAAATCAAATGCTCCTGCAGAATCAGAATAAAAAAAATTATTATTCTTGTTTTTCCTTCAGCCCATCACATAGTTTGAACGAAATAAAAAAAAAAAAATAAAAAAAATTATCAGTCGCTGTGTAATAAAATTCAGATGGATTACATTTTTTTAATGAAAGCTAATGTTTTGTTTACAGATAATTACTGTCAAATTTTGTTTCAACCATGTCGAATTAAATTGAATCCTCGTGAAGAATCCAATCGAATATTTTTCAGTCAGTTTTCCAGTCAGGCGCTGTGGAACCGAATAGTCGCTGTCGAACCGAATATTTTTCAGTCAGGCTCTGCGGAATCAAATATTTTCAGTCAAGCACTGTCGAATCGAACATTTTTCAGTCAGGCGGTGTGGAACCTAATATTTTCCACTCAGGCTCTGTCGAATCGAATATTTTCCAGTCAGGCGCTGTCGAATCGAATATTTTCCAGTCAGGCTCTGCGGAATCGAATATTTTCAGTCAGGCGCTGTCGAATCGAATATTTTCCATTCAGGCTCTGCGGAATCGAGGATTTTCCAGTCAGGCGCTGTTGAATCGAATATTTTCCAGTCAGGCTCTGCAGAATCGAAGATTTTCCAGTCAGGCGCTATGGAATAGAATATTTTTCAGTCAGGCACTATCAGATGACTTCTTAATAGCCTAACTTGAGCACTATCGAAGGATAGTCAGTTCGAGAAAATGTTCACTAATTTCTTATGAAATAGTTGGTTGAAAAGACGAAACCAACACAGTGAGTTTTGCCCTCGGCATATGGTTGTGCATTGTTGTTCCTTTTAACCCTCATTTGTCTTTTTGTAATTGGATAGGATGGTCCTATCTCATTTAGCCCTCCCTCCCTCTCTTTCTCTCTCCCTCTCTCTCTCTCACTGACATCGGGGTTTTCTCTCATACAGTAAGCGCCTGGCACTGACAATGTGGACATCAGCGGGGAATATATAGTGTTATCATCTGAATTCGCGTCGTGTTCCAAGCGCATTCAACTTCATTATTACCAGGTAAGACGGAATCATTATGTCAGACATGTTTTTATGTATCCATATGGTGTATGTATAGCTCTCGGTAAATGCATCCCGATGTAAATCTGATCCGGACAGAAGTGAGAGATGGTTCTCCGGACTCGCGCTGTTATCCCGTAGGAAACCGCTGCTGTTGTTATGGCAATAAAAGCGGAGCGCGTTTGTTTCAGCAGCACTAGTAATACAAGTTGAACAACTAACCGATTGGAACGGTGAAGTTTACTGCTTTATGAACGTTCTGTGGAATCATTTTAACTCGCAGCTTTCTGAACATAACATTCAAAAGCATAGCGAGCGATATGTTGCGTCTGGTTATTGTGTAGAAGATTAGGGGACCCAAGTTGACTTGTGAATTTAGATTAGGTTAGTTAATCTGGTTAAGAAGAGCTAATTTGAGAGAAGAGCTGATTCAAATCTCCTATACGCTTAAAAGAAAGGTTCTTCATTATTTATAAAGGTTCTTATTGGTTGGTATCAAGCAACGTTTTGGTTTTGGACTTATTTAGATCATCATATTGGTTCCTTAATGATTTAATACTAAAAAGTTATTTGTATCTGTCATATGTGGCACCAGGCTTTGGTTCTACTGGAGCCTTTATAAACGTGTGTGGTTTGGATGAAGTGTAGGAGATACTAATGGTGTCCGGATGCGAGGGGTCTGGGTGATCACTTCTTCTGGACATCTGATTTGATTTTAGATGCTGTAATTGATTAGGTTGACCAGGAGCCGAACCCTCGCAATTAGTGCAAATACTAATTAGCTTGGGTCAGTGACTGAATGACTGAGCATCTTTGTAATTTAACTTATCTAGGAGTGTATTGACTGGTTTGTGCTCCAGGAACTGCAGCAATCCTCCAATTTAGACTTGCAACAAATTTGCATACAGAGTCAAACCGTTTTGTTTTCCCCCTCAATCTAAAGATGAATCAAACTGATTTTATTTATTTTGTGTGTACAGAATACAGTCTTTATTCTTCTGTCATTCACGGTTATAGTATACTGTAAGAACAACTAGAGCTCTTATACTATCATAAACACATCAGCGCAAGTGATTGAATGACTTAGCATTATTGCTAAGTTATTTAAACCGTGTAGAGAATATATTGTATGTTTGGTTCACACAATGCTGCTGTTTTCCAATAGGCCTAGATTGAATCTTTGTTTGGAATCAAATTTGTTTTTGTACCGTCATTGTCAAAATCAGAATTGAGTTTTTGTTCACTGTCTGTTTGAATAAATCTATCTATCTATCTATCAATCTGTCTGTACCTATCTATCTATCTATCTATCTATCTATCTATCTATCTATCTATCTATCTATCTATCTATCTATCTATCTATCTATCTATCTATCTATATCTATTTCAGAATTTCACAGTGTTGTAATTGTTTATGAAATTTACTAGCAATTTATGATGAAAAATGTTTCTACACCAGTTTGTGGTTCTTCATTGGCATTGATGGTTCCATGAAGAACCTTTAACATCCATGGAACCTTTCAATTGCACAAAAGGTTATTTGTAGTGGAAAAAGGTTCTTTAGATTATTATAATGTTCCTCACATTAGAAGAAAACATGGTTCTTTAAGAACTGTTGACTGAAAGGTTCGTTGGGGAACCAAGAAATGGTTCTTCTATGGCATCGCTGCGAAAACCCCAATTTTTTTTTAAGAGTGTACGAACCTTGAAATGTCTATTACAAAATAAGTGGTGGTGACGTAATTGTTGCCATTAAATTTTTGACAAATCTGCACCAAAGCACATTAGTTTTGGCTCTTTGATTAAGTCCCTTGTCAACTCAATACCCCTCAAACTGATATTCCCTCAAAGCGAGTTTATAGGAAAACAAATTGCTTCTCTGGTTGGGGAAATGAGAGGAGGCAAAAAAGTGATGAATGACTTAAGAAGGAGAAAAAAGAGGGTGAAGTGTAAACATCCTTCTAAAAAAAAAAAAACCTAAAAAAACCCAGACATTTCTGAGACCTCCTCATTGAAGTTCACAATGTACGAGGCATCTAACGCACAATGGCATTACGGTCCCGCTTCAATTTGGCATGGCAGACAGCGATTAACTGCAGTTTAATCTGCACGAGGCCTTATTCTCCTCAACATTCTGATCTACGACACTATTTTTAGCCCCACAAAACAACCCCGCTTCCCCAACCCCCTAAAAACACTGCAGGCGTCTAGGAATCCAGCATTTAAGATAAGAGCACAGGCTCTGCGTGAGGACGCTAAGTTTATCAGCATGACATGTGATTCATGCAAATTCTCCCTTGTTTTTACTGTTTATTTGTTTCCAGTGAGTTTGAGATGGTTCAGCGCGTGGCGCGTCACGAGGTCCTCGAGCAGTTGATCATACGTGGATTCTTTGTTTAAAAAAAAAAGATTTTGAGAAGATATCGACTGCTAGTGCAAGTACATTGGCGTTAACAAACCTGGCTCTTGTCCTGCAATGTGACTTCTGACTGTTAAAACTATTACGACTGGGACTTTTAGTTGAAGGCACAGAGTTTTGCCATTATTTGCTCACCTTTGTGTCGTTACAAAACCCATATGACTTTCTTTCATCCGTTGAACATGAAAATAGACATTTTGCAGCTCGTATCTATTATATAAAGCGTAGTAGTGACCACATCTTTTCGAGCTCCCAAAAATATTGATTAATTTCCCAAAAATCATCATGGAGGAAATTGTTTCTGTTTGCAATTACTATTAAGTTTATTAAGTTTTTATTAGAGTAGATAAAATATCTTTTATTTCTCTCTGATTTTCAAATCGATGACTATTTCTCTAAATTAACAATTTTACCAAACCAAACGCTTCACTTCTCTTTTACGTCACTCCTTTATTGAATCATTTAATTTAGTCATAGCTCACTTTAAAATAAATGACTTTATTGTAGTTACTTTAAGTAATAACAAGTAATTTAAAAAGAAAGGGATTTTTGACCAAAGCTTGACCAAAGAACCAAAAATACATCAACATCAGTTATCGACCAATATAAGAGATTTTTTAATGTAGGCTATTTCTTATTGCCTATATATTGGTCAATATTTGATATTTTATTGTATTTCTGCCTATTCCACCTAGTTTTACATTTAAAACATCAATAATTTTTATCGAGCACTTATTTGTCGTAGTATTAAAATAATAATTCTATTTATATTATGGTTTATTTATGTCTTATTTACATTATGCAATATATTTTTAGAGAAAATAACATTAAATTTAATATCAGCCATTTATCGATTATCGGCCATGAGATACAAAGAATGATTGACTTCAGACTTCATGATCAGTATCAGTCAGAATTTTGGTGCATCCATATTTATTTATTTATTTATTTATTTATCTATCGGTTTAACCATAGTAAGTCAATTCATTCAGTCATGACAGTCACTATGCAAAATATAGAAAAGAGCTGCATGAACATTCTTCAAAGCTTCTCCTTTTGTGTTTCACAGAATAAAATAACAGTATACAGGTTTGGAATGAAATGAGGATTCATTTTTGAGTGAACTATCTCTTTAAGTAAAGAAAAAAGAGTTCATTGACAGATTGATAGTGTAATAATGGCTTAATCTCTATCGTATGAGGTAAACAAATTTAAAGGGAAAACGGAAAGAGACGAAACTTGCTGTCACAGTGTGTTTAGAGCTGAATCTGATACAATGTTCCATCACACTATAGCACTTCCTCCAGCAAAATTTGTCAACTTACATGAGTATATTGTTCCTGTCTGGTACATTTATAGGTAATGCTATGAATTTTCTTTTTGACAGACAGGATTTGTCATACTGTTTTTCATCTTGTTGGTCCATTGATATCTATTTTTGACAATACAAAGGTTTATTTGAAATTTTAGATCTTCCTGTGTGCACATGCACTGTGATTTATTTTTATTTATTTTTAAGTTGAAGATTGTTGGAGCATGTTTTATATATTATTGAAGTAAGAAATACTTTTTCAATCATTGTACTTGCCTCTATTTGTTAAATTTACTAACAATTTCTAAATGAAAATAGTTTAAAAGTAAATGGTGTCATTTTAAGCCTGTTAGCCTTCCAATTCTTTATGTACAACTAAAGATTGCGTGATCTAGCTACACAGATATATTCTAAGAATATGTTGCTAAGGTTGCCGTTAAGTTATGAACATGTTATTTATGAATGTTCCCCAAATGTTGAAAACCTCCAGTTTGTTTGGTTTTGAATATCTTTTTCTTGGTTAGAAGAATGTTAAGGGAACAGTCCATTTTATAATTTTGCAAACATTATGAGAACGTTACTTTTGAATTGCTGAAATTCGTTATTTAAACTCGTTATTTAAACGTTATTTTAAAAAAATTTAGAGAACAAGGTCAATTAAAACATTTCCACAAAAAAAAAAAACTTTCCAAGAACAATGTATAACATTTAGTGCTGCCAAATCGATTAATCGCAATTAATCGTATCTAATATAAAAGTTTGTAAATATATATTATGCACTGTATATATATATATATATACTGTAAAAATATATATTTACAAACATTTATGTAAGATGTGATTAATCATGATTAATCGTGATTAATATATGTGTGTACACATAAATACAGATATATGTAAACAGTATATATATATTTACAAACATTTATGTTAGATGCGATTAATCGCGATTAATCGATTAATCGTTTAAATAATGTTTTGAGAACATTATTAAAGACCACATAACTGTGAACAAACTTTCTATTAATGTTACTTGAAGAACTTTGAGAGAACGGTAGCTAAAGTTCACTGTTCCCTGTTAGCTGGAATGGTTTCAGGAAAAAAAAGGGTTGACAATAATGAAAATAATGGACCTTAATTTCAAACCGATACCATATCTCACTCTTTTGTCAACGTACATTGTCAAGGTTGTTGCTTTTGTCTAGAGACTATATCTAAACTTAAAAGGTTCTCCGTGGTGCATGTAGTTTGACACTCATACGCTTCAGTCGAATTTTCTCCCATCAATGTCACAACACCACCCCTCCCCTTTCTCGCCCACTGTCAATGTTGTGCTTCCAACTTTTTCAGAGCGTCTTTGATATATTTCTTTGGAAGTGAGGTGTTGCAATTTAGAGCTCTGAGAATTTTTAGATCAGACGTACAAGACGTATCTCTCCAATTCCCATCGGTATCAAAGCCAGCTGGCAAGGTTGCAATCAAAAAGCTGAAAATGACTTTCAGAAAACGACGACGCGTTTGACCTGCTCGCGAAAAGTGAAGGAACGTTGTCGTTTTGATAAAAGAACGCAGAGCTATTTGATATTTGTGGTTTGCTGCCGTTGATAACGACTGTTAGAGTTAGTGAGGATTGTGTAATTGTTCAGTCAGTTTATACAGGCCTCTTCTGAATAATTTCCAACAGAACGCTTCTTTCATAGAGAGAGAATACACTTGTTTCACGTGTTCTAGCAGGCAGAATGGTAAAAACGCAGCCCACTCCTCCGAACAAGCTTCCCCTTATTTTCCTGCTTTCTGAGAGATTGAGGTCATTGTTAATTGAAACACAGACACATGTTAATTAGTGCGAGATATTTTTCCCCTGAATCTCTCCAACTAACGATGTCCTTCAATTAATTACCGGCTTCTTGTCTCTGCTGCAAGCTAGTGCAAGTCAAGAGAAAAATAAATTAAAGGAATGGTTCAGCCACAAATGAACATTTGCTCGCCCTCGTGTCATTTCCCAAATGACTTTATTTGTTCTGTGGAGCACAAAAGAAGATGTTTAGCAGAATGTTCATGCTGCTCTTTTCCATATAATCAGAGCAGTGGCCACAGAATGTCACATAAGGTTTATTTGTACTTCTGCATATTCAAACCCAATGCCATTTGTTGTCGTTGATATCAAACCTTAATTCATTCGTAGTTAATTCAAATAATAATGACTGAAAGTTTGGTCTATTCCTCACACAAAGCTTACTCAAACTCAAAGTCATATGAACTACTGTTATGACACTTTTATGGCCCTTTTTCTCGTTTTGCAGTAGTGTTGTTATTGTAAACTAAAAGTAAAACTATTAAGAATTGTTTTTGTTAAAATAATGCCGAAACAATGTATAAATATTAAATTAAAACCTAAAAAAAAAAAAACTTTGAATTGACAAAAAAACACATACAATACTTAAATTAAAATTGAAATGAAAACTGATAATACAAAAATAAAAGTTAATAGTATATTATATACTGTACTATAATAGTATATAAATAATGCTAAAAAACACTTTTGGAGTTTGTCAGACATGGCCACTATTAATGGATAAGAGCAGCCTGAACATTCTACTAAACATCTCCTTTTACTTTCCATAGTGAAACATAGTTATTATTTTATATTAGGGATGCACCTGTATTAAAATTCTAGCCAAAACCAATAAGCTGATCATTTATATCAAAGTTCGTTTACAAACTTTACTCATCTAGTTTTCATATTATGAACGATAACTTGTAAATACTAATATTCTATACTAATTTGTCTTAATAATAAAAAATAAAAAAAATCAGTTAAAATCAGTTGTTTTAAAGTGAATTTAGGTAATGTGTACATTATGAAAAAAATATATAATTTTAAGATTTGCTAAAGATTACATTTAACTTTATTATATTGTAATTATTATTAATTATATTTAAGTGTAATGAATATAACGTTATTGCATTTATTAGTGTTTTTACAGTGAATCTAAATGTAAAAGCACTTACGGCAAATTAAAAATATCAGCCTAAACTGATATTTGTGCATGCCTTTTATTTATTATACAAGTTAAAATTGACTTATTTTATAGTCAATTAAATGCCTTAATAAGAGTGTAAAATAAATGATTTAGTTGAATTGTTAGTTTGACACTGGCATCAATTTAAACGTAGGCTTGAGAGAAATCTAAATAAAAGCTCACTAGGATACTCTAATAAAGCTTAAGTAATTAATTTCAGACCGGGAGGATTTCCTGACGCCTAACGATTTTTTCCATGGTGATTTTTGGGATATAATCAATCTGACATGTGTACAAACACCTGTTTTCCCCAAACAGAATGGCTGCCACCTTCCATTTTAATCAGCCACAGGAAAACTGCCATGGTGTGCTTGACTATCCACCCCAGAAAACCAAACACGGATCCATCGCCGCTCCGCAGAGAGATCCCCCCCTACGATATTTATGAGACGCACTATCCACCTCCTACAAGCGCAAATTATGTCCTTTCCGGAAAGGCACGCGTGTACCTGAGCGTTGTGGGCGCCTTGCCATGACATGTTGCCTTTACATTAAGAGGCAAGCTCTAGTACAATGCTATTTTCTAAAGTAGTACTTAAGAGGAGGGGAGGGACCTCTGGAGTTTCCGCCACTCGTTGGGAGTCTTGATAGTGGGAAAGAGGGGTGGAAAAAAGAGTGTTCATTTGAAAGCACTCTGTATCCTCAGAGGGACGGCTAACCGCATAGGGAAGAGTTGAAATCCTCCATTAGACTGAAAGGTTACAGGCTAATAACTGACTGTGGAAATAGGATAGGAGAATGAACGCTTTTTGGCATTCGGGCTAAGTGAAAATTGTGTCTCGCAAACATGAGCATATAGCGGAAGGTCTTGCCTGTAATAGCAGGATGTTGGTGGACATCAATTCAAAATTGACCTTATTTATTAATGTGCTCCTGGAGTCGTTGTGATTTATTTTCGAGCATCTTATTCCAAAGAGAAAACAATAATAATCTTTGCAACATTTCATCAACATTGTCTCTAAAATAACTAGGTCTAGATTATTTTTCAGGACCATAACATTTATTATATCAATATTTTAGTGCTGTCAAATCAATTAATCGCGATTAATCGCATCTAACATAAAAGTTTGTGTGTGCGAGTATGTGTGTGTATATATATATATATATATATATATGTGTGTGTGTGTGTGTGTGTGTGTGTATATATGTATATATATGTTTGTATGTGTGTGTGTACACATACAGTATTATATATTTACAAACTTTTATGTTAGATGCGATTAATCGATTTGACAGCACTAATTTATTTTATAATAAATTTTTGATTATGATATTACATTTGAAATACAAAATATTTCTAAAGAAGTATTTTTAGAATTGTATAAGATGAAATCTTCACAAGCACTCAGAGTTCAGCATTTCAGTTTTAGATGAAACTCACAGCTGTCTGATGACACGGGGAACTGGTTATTAATATACTATTTCCGTACTGCTATGATTCATTACTGTAGCATTTTTTTTCCCTTTTGTTCACAAATAATTGTTGTCAATCTGTTAACCAACAGCAGTCAGTAATATACTATAATAATATATTAACATAATATAATTGATATTATAATAAATAAACATTTTATTCATGTTTATTTATTATAATATGTATTCATATTAATATTGTTACTAAATCTAAACATACTATACAAATATATTTATAACACATATATAACATTAATATTTGGGCATGGTATTGCTGGCATGGTATTGCTGCTGGTAGGCATGGTATTGCTGACAAACACATAGGGCTCTATTTTTAAATGGATAGTTTTGCCAACATTGAAAATACTTCTATCATTGAGGAACTTGAGCTGTTTTTGTATGGAAAATGCCACATATTTTTTTCTAAATTCTACCCTTGTGCTGACAGGAACAAATAGACGCCTATTGGTTTGGAATGACATGAGGGTGAATAAAGTGACATTCATTTTTGGGCAGTCTACTCAATATAATATGCAGACCTCTTGTTCGATTGTCCAATGCAAATGTGAATGACAGGTCGAATTACTCCGCAGTCGAGCAGCCATGGAAGAAGCGTTTCCGCGTAATCGAGTCGTACAAGAGCATGCTCCACTAATTCACATCTAATGCGCAATTTTTTAGTAAGATCTAGGTCAAATAGTATGTCCATCGAGAGAAAGAAAACTTCCAGCCTGCCTTTTATTTTAAATGAGTCACCCCCCACCCCCCCCACACCATGCATTATTCGGCTTCTCCCGCTCAAGCATGGGTGCACAATTATGTCAAGCAATGCCTTGGCTTGAACAAGCGCCTGAATGGTTCGCTTGTCGTAAAGAAGATCGCAGAAGCACTCAACTGCTTTATTATTTAAAACCCATCATCTGCTCATTTCCGAGACTTGAGCTCTACCGCATCTCCTGAGTTTAGATGAGGTGAATTTGTTTGTGTAATCCCTGTCGACCTCCACGGTATAGTCGACAGGGAATCTAGATGATCGTGTCCTGTGAATGCAACCAATCCTGGGAAATTGTCACCTTTCTCATGCCTCGTGTAGGGAAGCCTAGGTGGTTTTGAAAAAAGTTTTTTTCTCTCATAAGCTGGGTGGGTTGGCATCGTGAATGAGGTCAAACTGATATGGCAAACAGAGGAAGAGAAAGATGTCGCTTGATTATGTTGAAGGGATAGGTAATGTGAAAAGATCTGTGAGCAGTGAGAACTGGAAAGCCTTTTGATGGAATTTAAATGGTATCATGTTGAAAAAAAAATCATAGTATTAATATTGTGTTCTTTGAAGATAACCATTAATACCATGTTATTCACATGGCGACCTAATGTGTGATAAAAAAAAAGTACTTTTTGGACATTTACCATATTACCATGTGATACCATAATGCCATTGTACTTCCAGAGTACTTTTGAGGGATGGTACTCCAAAGTATAGCCATGGTACAAAGATTATGGGATTACCATGCTAACATGTTCAAAAAACATGGTAATACCTTGGTATCTTTAGTATATTTCCTGACTTAAAGAGTTTGATATTCCCATTATCCTATTATACGAATAGGCCTATACCAATTTCTTAAAGTCCCCCTGTGGTGACATCAAGCTTTTAACATTGTTTCTGTCTATGTGGTGTATTTAATATGCTTCAAGACAAACCATGTGCAAATTCATCAGTCAACACCAATGCTGAGTATTTTTTCCCTAAAACTGCAGTGACCCAAAGACAGTCTCTGTCTTATGAGTTCTTAGTCTTACGTCACAAACTACCTTATCTACCTAATGCTGATCCTGCATCTTAACCAATCAGGTCAACGTGTGATCGTCAACGAGTGGATCTCTTAGTGGAGTGAGTGAGTGAAGACGGGGCTAATTTGCATATTCATAGAACCACGTTTACTAAATGAGGCAAGGGTGTAGAGTTACATTCATTATAAGGCATGATGAATTTTCAAGGAAAAAACTTTAAAATGTGTCATTTTGGGATTAAAGATTAGTTTTAAGGGATAAAATGATTGACCACAGGGGGACTTTAATTAGTGCTATGAACATGACTGATACCTCAAATCATGTAGTCTGTGCATTTTTCTAAACGATTGGACTTTGGGATTTTCGTCTGGCAGACAAAAAAAAGCAGAGGACAAACCCTTAAGATTTGCATTGAAGGAAGGCCTCGAGCCATATCTGGGGTAATATTTGGGGTGCGCCTTTGAATTGCACCAGTAAGCATCTACCACCAACCAACCAGAATACCTTAGCAACAGTGGAGCAATCATCCAGAATGCACTTTGGCTGCGAGCTTTGCACAGAAAATGCAACAATTTTTGTTAGTCTAACAGCACAGTTTATTTATTCTCCTTTATCTTTGTGTGTTTTGCCCAACAACAACTGTCTTGCGTCTATCCAGAAAGCAAGAAAAATACGCCCTTGTTTGTGAAACAGTTTCCCCTAAGTCAAATAAATAACAATGGCGAAGGAGCTGCCATAATGGAAGCTCACATGTCATGAGGAATGCTCCTAAGGCGGCGCGAGAGGGGGTTGTTATGCTGTGTGGGCGCATGCATGCACGTCTTTATCCTCGAACACGTCAGAATGATTCATACGATGACAGAGCAGCCACTGTGCTGGCCCCGCCATCGCTTCCCGCTCACAAGTGGCTGCTTTGTGTCTTCGTCAACCTCGGTACAGAGATGGCAGGACATGACGAGCAGGACCCATTCAGCGAGAGATGCCCGCTCTCTCTGGATCTGACCGGTCCAAGACCGTCGAGGAGGAGAAGGAGCGAGGTTAGGCAGCAATGGGGAGTCTTGCCAAGTCGGCAGACAGCATCCATTCCCATCCTGAATTTAATATCCTAATGCACTCTTGAATCGCAGATCTAATAAGATGGAGAGGGAGGGAGGGAGAGAAAGAGGGTGGCCCTTTTCAATAATGAAAACCGGGCAGAAATCTCTCAAGCAGTGAGAGGGGGAGAGTGAAAGAGGCCTACCATAAATTACCGAGTCGGATGTGACACACACATCTCCAAAAGCTCTTGGAAATGCCAATATCTGGACTTATTTGCAGTGCAAAGATGCGGCAGTTGCAATCCTGAGCAGTGAAAGGGCTTTGCAGGGTGGAAAATTCAAGACTGAAGCATTGCTGACTGTGATCCCCGATCCAGCCAGTGTAAAAGAAACAGCCGACTGCTCAACTATATCTCCCTCTCCATCACCCGTTCTTTAGTCCTATCTTTTCGTAGAGTTCATGGTTTCGATTATTGCTGCACAGCACACATTTGTCCTTTTAGAAACATATTTAGAAACAGGATTGTAGCCGAGACCAGCTCATTCGAGTCCAGACTGAGACCTGAGTAGGGTGTGTCAGAGTAAAGGCTAAAGGCCCGTTCACACCAAGAAAGATAACTATATAGAAAACTATATTAGCGCCCACACCAGCGGACGATAACGTTCTGATTATTCTAAGCACGTGCTTGTCTGTCACTTTAAATGCTCAAGCTCGTTACAGCAGGATGGATTCTGATTGGCTGCCAACGTTTTTATTGTTCATCATCTGGATAAAATTGTTCTGAAAGTGATTCCAACGATATTGTTTCTCTGTGCCAATATCGTAATAGCTGTGGTGTGAACTCTTTTTAATATTGAGAACCATTTTTAAGACTATATATTTTATCGTTATTCTTATAGTTATCGTCCTTGGTGTGAACGGGCCTTAAGAGTAGAAGAGAGTCGAGTCCGATTCGAGAGAGGACCTGAAGAGGGTTGAGTCAAAGTTGAGACTGAGACTTGAATACGGTCAAGTCTGAGCCGACATTGAGACCAGAAGAGGGTCAAGTCTGAGTATAGACAGAGACCAGAAGAGGGTCAAGTCCGAGTATAAACACAGACCAAAGAGGGTCAAGTCCGAGTATAGACAGAGACCAGAAGAGGGTCAAGTCCGAGTATAGACAGAGACCAGAAGATGGTCAAGTCCGAGTTGACATGAGACCTGAAGAGGTTTGAGTCCGAGTCAAGACCGAAATGCAAAATTTCTGAGTCTATGATATGAGTCCATTAGTCCAGTCTCGAGTACTACAATACTGATTTTGAAGACCATCAGAATTTCTTTCTCTTTCGAGAAAAACGGATAAAAACAACAACACAACCCTACAGGACAAGGAGTTTGTAGAATGGATAATATTGATGTCCATGATCAAATGCCCTCTAACATTTGATTGCCCCTCCCCTTAATATCAGTTGTCACAACTAGCATTAGCAGTTAGCAATCATGTATGACCGTGGCATAGAGTCATTTTATTCCATCTGTAGGAAAGAAAAATCACCTCTTTTATATCGCAATTGTTCCTTTTAGATGACAGAGCTATTAAATGGAGAGCTAATTAACTTTCTTCTGTGGAACACAAAAGAAGATATTTTGAAACATGTCTCTGCTTGTCCATACAGTAAAAGTCCAGTGTTGTTTTGGACACCATTGATTTCCATTGTTTTGACAGAAACAATGTTCCACAGAAAAAAGTCATACAGGTTTGGAATGACATTAGGGTGAGTAAATTATGTATTAAGACTTTAAAGCTATAAAAGAATAACCTTTGATCAATAAAATATTTATTCGGCTTATTGCGCTCCTTATTCTCTCTTTCTCTCTCCCGATCACCTCCTTGTTTTCTCTTGAATATACATGTCTGCGCTAGTAATTACTGCACAGATCTCTCTGTTATGTAGCGCAGAGGATGTGGTGTCAGTATGAATTAGGAATGAGACAGCCCTGCAGCTGACGTCTGCACTCGTTTTGAAGATATAATCATCCACCCTCGTGGCTCCACCAGCATTTGTTTCCATCCCCACCTACTCTTTACGCTAAAATACAAGCTAATCGCTATTATTAGCTCGCTCGGTTTCTGCAAAATAAATCATTAGGCTGACCTAGTTGATTTGAGGTTTATAAACGAGATGAGGTTTAGTGTCTCCCATGCTGGTGGGATGATGGGATGCTTGTGGCACTCCGGCTTAGTTTTAGCAGCAGGCATCTAGTCGTTCCAGGATCAAGGCGTACCCTGCGCAGTCCTCGGAAATAGTCTAATTCTCTTTTCTAATTCTCAGAAATAGTCTAAATCCCACTACCAGTCCGACACAAGCGTGTGATCCAGTGGACAGAACGAGACAGTTATATCCTCATTTCGCCCGTTGTCTTTAGCTCTGTCTCTCTTTTAGTGCATTATCCCGAAATAAAAACGTTAGGCAAACAACTTAGTATTCGCGGTTATGTTTGTGACTCAAATAAACGCTACTAAATCACAAACAGCTTGCAATGATTTCACAATGTTGCAGATTAGGTTATATTGCAGTATGTTTCAAAGCGTTCAAGACCACAAAATATCCAGTGTATTAAGGACGTAGGACAAAAAGTTGATCACAACCTTTCCAGGACGTTTGAAAAGTTTTGTTTACAATGTAATTGTGCTAATGGGACGTTCTTGTCTCTTTAGTAAACACTTTACTTTTGATAGAAATATGTGGCAAAAGCATGCCAGCTAGGCGATGTGACTGCATGCGTTTTCATGCAGCATCGATTACTTTGTGAGAGGCGAACAATGCAACTCTGGGTAAAGGAGCTGGCACACTTGCATTTGAGCATGCACTTTTATTTTTACACACTATGCGCTCCAGTGTTTGTGTTCCTCTGCGGCATGCAGCATTTTTTTTTTTTACCTCGGCACTGAGCTGCTTATCATTCTAGAGGCTGGTTACCTCTCGCTGGCTTTGATCAAACCCTGTTTCTAGACACCCCTCCGCTCCGCCTTTACTCGGCTTGCCATGAAAGAACCTGACGCCCATTACCTCTGCATCTATCCCAGAAATCCTCTCTGCAATTTCCTGATGGCCTATGGGGGGTTTTGATGGAATGTCATAGGTTGTTAAGAGTGGGTGAGAAGGCCAAGCTCTCAGAGGTTCCCCCGGCCCGGGTCCTGACGCCTCGCACTAAGCCGTTTGTTGCTGGCGTGACAGTCGCAACCGCTAACCGTTGCTAAAAGTGGCCTGCTTTTCCTAGCACTGGCTAATCTCACTTTTTTCGCCAAGCTCCTAGTTTCCACAAAGCCAGCACTTAAATAACAGCGTTGGCTTTTAAGAGCCGGCCCAGGCCGAGCTGGAGGGAATTACGGGGGTGAGAGCGGCGCACGGTCCATCGCTGCAGATAAATCGACGACATTCAGTCGCGACACGCTGCTAAACCTATTCATGCACTTATAATGCAAGACGGGATCTTAATCATTAAACGTTAGAGTGTTTTTGTTTGTGGCTAGGTTTTTTTTTCTTCTTTCTGTCTGCCGAGTGCCTAAAATATTTAACAAGGCTTGTTCTATTTTTGGATGGAAGCTCATTCTCCCCCCACTGTGCGCGTTCCTTTGCTTTTTCTCTTTTCTAACCATGATACGACGACTTCTGAAATTCAGTTGGATGCAGTTTTTAGCTTTGCCAAGAACCAGCAGTGAGTAGGGCTTCGTGTTATGATGGTATTTACCTGCTGACAGTTGAAATGTGTTACTGGGTAGAGATTCAGCTATACCATTTATTCCACAGTACTGAAGTGATGCTATTCTAAAACTCTTCAATTCAAGATGAAAAACACCAAGTAGAATACTAGAGCTTATTCTCTGATACGGATGGTTATGTGAATCTTTTTTTAACAAATATATTAAGTTATTGTCTTATTTGTCTGTTTGATTGATTGATTTTAAGACTTATTATGTAAAAGTCTAAAATACAATTAAAACACATTTATTTGTTTATCATGTAATTAATTTTTTAAACTACTACTACTAATAATAATGAAAATAAGAATAATTAGCAGTTTAAAAAATAAAACCTTATAAATAGTAATAATAATAACAATAATTGTTTATTATAATTATTCTTATCTAAAAATGCATAAAAATACAAATAAAATGTATTGTTTGTTTTATTTGTAATTTTTGTATTTTATTTATTGTTAGACTTTTTTCAGGAAATATATTTTGAATATTTTTTTTACTCAGTTTCTTACTCAAATTTCTTGTACTAAATTCTTTTCCATTTATTTGATACATTTTTGGTCTTACCACCAGTATATGGAGGCCAAAACAAGTTTTTTTTCACAACAACTGGATCTTTGAAGATATTCTGCATGCATATTGAATAAGTTGGCAGGTGTCACCATTCACCGAGGACACGTAGCCTATCAGCGTGCATGTTAATCACTTTCATTGCATCCTAGATCTGTCTATTTTCACCTTTTTCTTCCTTCCTCCCCTCCTCTCCCTGCTGTGCATCTGTCCATCACAATGACAGACGGATGGGATGCTCCCTGCATCCCAAAGGCAGACGGGTGGGATGCCCCCTGAAAAAAAAAAAAAAAAATACATGGAAATCTGCTGTTGTGACAGAGCGAAAGACCAAAGTCCTGTATTTGTAGATGAATCTTAGCTAGAAATGGCTAATCTAAGAGCAGATTCTGTTCGTAATGCTCTTAGCCTTTGCGCCCCGACCAATCAGAACTCATCCTAATACAGTTTGTGTCCTGCTGTATGATTTCCCACAGGCTCGCTGTCAGTTGTCCACATGGGGTTTAATGTGGTCATTACTTCTCAAAGGAGTTTTGACGGATGTCATGAGACGTATGACTAATAATTGAAAGGTTTGAAGTGTCATTCTCAATATCAATGATAAATGTTAAGCACTTAACATTTGATTGGCGGTTGGCGACACCAACACACCAGCCAGAACCCAAAATATGCTTCACTAATATTCAGAACTGATATAAGATTGTTGTATTCTTGCTTGTTTCGTCTAATTATCTTCTCTGCATGTCTTAAAGCGGGTCCTACAAACCAATCCTCTTGGTTGCATATCACCTCAAGCGTGACCACCAAACATGCTGTCTGGGATTAGACTCAAAGGTCATATGTCCCAGTAAGTGTGCCATTTATGGGGAGATGAAAGCGAGCGGTTTGAGGAATAGCTTTGAATACCTGCATGACATGTGCCTCTCGAATGAAGAGCAGCATGCAGGATTTTTCCTCGTGTCTCAAGCACACAAGTGGCTTCAAATGAGGTTTTTCCACATATGGCTTCCCAGAGCCAAACACAAAAGACCTTGTTGTAGCTGGAGATGGTTTCTCATTAGAAAGCTGGCTGCTTTTTTATCCAGTTCTCTGACTTTAGAACTAGTGCTAAGATGTTGTACATTTTAAGATTTGTTTTTCGGATTACCGCCATGATAGATTATACAACTGGCGGTCGAGACATTTTAGATTGCTTGCTGCTTAATGTCCTAGTTTATTTAGCTTACAAAACAAGTATCCACACTTTGGTGGTGGTTAAAACCAGGGTTGGGCAGATAAATTGCACATTTTAGTCTGTTACTGTTCTTTACTGCATGACGAAAATTGTAATCTAGATTACTCAATTTAGGTAATGTATTCGGACTACTTTTGGATTACTTTTAGATTACTTTTGACCTAACTCCTTTAAAATCTCTGGGGTCTCCAAGTTAATATTTTAGGTCAAAGGGGTTTGTCTGACAAAAAAAAGTTTGGAAATCCCTGCATTACATGAACACACAATAATAAACATGAAAATCAAAAATTATGAATAATTTACTGCCATTGTGTGAATAATATGTAATCATGTAACTGTAAAAGTGACTGTAATCTGATTATGACCATTTTAAAACTTAATATAATCCAATTACAAGTACTACATTTTTGTAATCTGATTAAGTAATCCAGATTACATGTAATCAGTTACTACCCAGCACTGGTTAAAACACTGTTTTCCAGTAAGGAACCCATTAATTGGAGTATCCCATCATTTCTAAAGACAGAGGCTCATGAGATAGATGTGGGTTAAAGTAATTTACGGGACAGGAACTGAAGGTCACAGCCTAGACTGGCAGGTCACGTTGGAATCATGCATCAATTATTTTTATTTCTTGTTTTTGCCTGACACTGTGAGTTGCCAATTTGGGTGCCCGTTTTAGAGCGCTGGCATTCCGGCAAGGTAAGCGCCCACATTTAACCACCGGTTCTGCTGTTTTATTGGTGTGGCTTCACTCCAGCATAAATGAATAGGTGTTCCAGTGCATAGTTCTTTCTCTGCTCTGCGCAATGTGTAAATTTGTGTTTAAAAGTGTTGAGAGGAGGAGTGACCATAACAAAATTTAAGTATAGAGTAAATATACAAGGTTCACTTAAATTTATGCTAAAAATGTATAACCTTGGTAACAATTTATACCCAAGTGAAATGGAATAATAAGTTTGTTTTTCTCTATTTACTATGTTAGGACCAATAAGGTTGGTTGGTTGGTTTGTGAGTGAGTGGGCGAGCGGGTGGGTGAGTTGGTGAGTGAAATGACTGAGTGAGTGTAATGAGTGAGTGAGATTGAGCGAGTGAGCGAGTGAGTGAGCGAGTGAGTGAGTGAGTGAGTGAGTGAGTGAGTGAGTGAGTGAGTGTAATGAGTGAGTGAGTGAGTGAGTGAGTCAGTGTAATGAGTGAGTGAGTGAGTGAGTGAGTGAGTGAGAGTGTGAGTGTGAGTGAGTGAGTGAGTGAGTGAGTGAATATAATGAGTGAGTGAGTGAGTTAGTGTGTGAGTGAGTGAGTGAAATGTGTGAGTGAGTGAGTTAGTGTGCGTGTGTGTGTGTGCGAGAGAGTGAGGTGAGTGTGTGTGTGAGTGAGTGAAATGATGAGTGAGTGAGTGAGTGAGTGAGTGAGTGAGTGACTGAGTGAGTGAGTGAGTGAGTGAGTGAGTGAGTGAAATGATCGAGTGAGTGAGTGAGGTGAGTGTGTGTGAGTGAGTGAAATGATGAGTGAGTGACAGTGACTGTGAGTGAAATGATTGAGTGAGTGAGTGAGAGTGAGTGAGGTGAGTATGAGTGAGTGAAATGATGAGTGACAGTGAGTGTTAGTGAAATGATTGAGTGAGTGAGTGTGAGTGAGTGAGAGTGAGTGAGGTGAGTGTGAGTGAGTGAAATGATGAGTGAGTGAAATGATGAGTGAGTGACAGTGAGTGTGAGTGAAAGATTGAGTGAGTGAGTGAGGTGAGTGTGTGTGTGTGAGTGAGTGCAATGATGAGTGAGTGACAGTGAGGAGTGTGATGAGTGAGGTGAGTGTGAGTGAGTGAGTGAGTGTGAGTGAGTGAGTGTGTGTGTGTGAGTGAGTGAGTGAGTGAGTGAGTGAGGTGAGTGAGTGAGTGACTGTGTGTGAGTGAGTGAGTGAGTGAGTGAGTGAGTGAGTGAGGTGAGTGTGTGTGTGTGAGTGAGTGCAATGATGAGTGAGTGACAGTGAGTGTGAGTGAGTGAAATGATTGAGTGAGTGAGTGAGTGAGTGTGAGTGAGTGTGAGTGAGTGAAATGATGAGTGAGTGAGTAAGTGAGTGAGAGTGAGTGAGGTGAGTGTGTGTGAGTGAGTGAAATGATGAGTGAGTGACAGTGAGTGTGAGTGAGTGAGTGAGTGAGTGAGTGAGTGAGTGAGGTGAGTGTGTGTGTGTGAGTGAGTGAGTGAGTGAAATGATTGAGTGAGTGAGTGAGTGAGTGAGTGAGTGAATGAGTGAGTGAGTGAGTGAGAGGGAGGGAGTGAGTAGGTGGGTTGAGTGAGTGTTATTATTGTTTTTAATTTTATTGAGCCGTTTAGCAGTGTCCTGTGATGTGATATAATAAATCAAATTATTTTAATAAATTAACTAATCCTCCTACAATTATAAAAAAAAAAGGTTTTGATTACCTCATTAATTAAGAGACTACATACGCATATTTATAGTTTTGAAACTGTATTTGTCACACTGCAGATTTACAATAAATGGACATTTAAATTAAATTAAATGAAGGAAAAGGTCATTTTAAGGTCACAAGGTCAAAAGACAAAAACGAAAAAAAAGTCTTAAAAAGAATTACACTTTCTCTTTTTAAAACCCCAAATCTCGAATATGAATAATTATTTTTTATTTTTTTAACTCTATTCTCAATAGCAATTTCCAGTAATAATAATAATGATAATAATAATTACTGAAACAGTAATGAGAATGGGGTGTGGGTAGAATGATGGGGTAAAATGTGTTTAAAAAATTGTCATAATGGTGCCAAAATAGGCTTCATTTTCTTTAAGACAACTATATACTTTTTCAATTCTTTCCTTTGATTTTTGGGATGAAATAAAATGGATTCCTAAAAGGGTTTAGTGAGATTCAGTTAAACAACAGCTCCTCTGTGCGACACCCGGTTGAAACAGAACAAAATGAAGACAATAAAATACAGTCGGCCCTCTGTCTGCATATTCTGAAGAGAGGGATCTTGACATCCGTGCACCTGCATTTTTAATTTCCACCCTGACCGCTCCACAGGGCTCTAGCTCCTCCACGAGAGATCAGTCAGAGCCAGATGGAGATGTCTTTTCCCGCAAGTCATATATTACTCTTTCATTCCCCTATCTCTCTCTGTCATGAAGCAAAGTACTTCACTGAAGACGTCTCCTGCCATCGCAGGGTCTCAGGCAAGCCGGAGTGCTTCAAATGTAAAAATAGCATGACGTGCTGTCTGCCGATTGGCTAAAAAAAGAATGGCGCGCTTTCTTCCAATTGGAAAAAAAAAAAAAAAAAGAAAAAAAGATTTGTTAGCCGTCTCACTGTTTAGAGGCTGGAAAATTTTGTCGACTCTCCCCCTCTTTAGGGCTTGTCCAAAAAAAAAAAAAAAACACAGGAGCCAAAGAAACAGACACTTGCGGATATAATCGAATGAAGAATCACTCGGCTCATATTACGGCCAATTTAGGCGCAAGGACAAAACGTACATATCCGTAATGTTTCCTCATTACATTTTCTGGTTAGTGAAGCCATTCAGAGATCAGGTGACGGACGAATCAAGGGAAAGCAGAACGAAACAAAGACAGAAAGGGCAGAGGACTCCGGTTTACATTTTGCAAAGGCAAACATCACTGTAACGTTTGCTCATACTTGGGTTGGGAACACTGAAAAAGATTAAAAATCCCATTGTCTTTCATTGATGGAGGGACTTTGATTTAATAAGTGGAGACTAATGGCATATTCGGTAACATTATGTCACCATTTTCTTTGTTTACTATCTTTATTTAATATACTGAGGGCCGTACATGCATTGAGTATTGCATTTCTCATTTCCAACAATGTCTTCCTCAAAAGTACTAAAGAACCGTTAAGGAACTTTAATTATTAAAAGATTCCCATTCCTTCTTTGTACTCTTAACATCCTCTACCTTTAATCCTCTGCAAAGTTTATTTCACGAAAAATGATCAGAGTCAAAGTTCAGTAAAGGATTAGTTTATCAGTTACGCCGAGATAATCGGGAGCGAGCCGCAGTAGAGAAATCTTTATTTATTTATTTTGGAACTCTTTGAAAGTCTTATCCCAATCCACCGGAGTTCTTTATCCGTTCTTATCCTGCTCTTAACCTTTGAATCTCGACAGGCTCTCATCAGGCATCTCTGCAGGGAACAAAGCGATCCGAGAGGTCTATATAATGACTGTTATAGATGTGAAACGCCACGCTTCAAATTTATACATTTATCTTGCTTAGGAATATTCTGAAATCTGTATGCTAATTAACAGGTTTATCTTTCCGCTCAAGTCTCACAATGTCCTGTTATAAAAAAAACCCCGTCTTCTGGCACTTTCAGCAAATAAGGTACAGTATGATGTCATATTACATATTTTGTAAATCATTAGAGGCACAAAACAAAAAATTTATTTTTTTAAAATTTTTTTTTTTTTTTTTTTTTTTTTTTTTTGACATCTCTTAAAACATGTAATTTGTCATTTGATTTATTAGTATTTATATCATTATAATAATGAGAATTATGAGAACAGTAGAACATAAGAAATGTCTCAAACTTGTAAACGGTGGCAAAAATATAAAACTTTTATTTATTTATTTATTTATTTTAGATACATAAACTATTGTCTTCCCTGTTATTCACAACTCTGTTACTCATTAGCAGTATTTTAATTATATGCAGTATATGTTTATTAATGTATATCTGTAATTTTATTTATTTAATAATATTAGAACATAAGAAATGTCCCAAATTTGTAAACAGGGTTGAAAAACTGCACAATTTTATTTAATTTTTTTTAATTTTAGATAGATAAACTATTGTCCTCCCTGTTATTTAATAGCTGTATTTTATTTATATATATGTTTATAAATATATAATGAAATAAAATTACAGAATGCAATAATAATATACAATTATAATATTAATCAGTGCACACAATATTTTAAACTGTAGTTAACAATATACCAGTTTTGTTTACAAGAGTTGAAAAAATGTCAAACCACATACAAAAATTAGAAATGTAATTTATCTAATTAAATAAAATATTCCATAATAATTTGTTTGGCGTGCAATCTTCAAATATTTGATTTTCATGTATTTAATGTATTATATTCAAGATATTTGATCTAATTGTGTACCCTATTTTTGGAAAGAACTTCTGTTCTCTATTATCCCTTTGTCTTCTCTACAGTATCAAGTCTATATTTAAACATGGTGTCATTTATTTTATCCTTTGCATGTTTATGTATTTTTTTTATCCTTTATGTGTTTTTGAAAAAAAAAAAAAAAAAAAAAATCCATGCCCTAATCTGCAGTTCCCGTAAGCAAGCAGCAAGTAATGTGAGTATCCATAACCTGAACCGCCTGACTATTCTAAAACTATTGATCATCGGGCTCCACACCCCCATCCCAGCATCTCTAGTGGGTTCTCGGGTTGCTTGCATCATCCTCATTGTGTGGAACCAGAGTAAAGCGACAGATTGATAGAACGACCCTCAACCCAGACAGAGGTCAAAGGTCCACATAGGCGTTTCTCCTAAATGACAGACCATACATAGTCATTATTCCTTAAGGTCAGAGCTGGAACAAGGACTAGAGAAGGATGAAAATAAGGGATACTCAACTGTATAATTGAATAAGTGAAAACAATTGAGGTAAGAAATTCATTTTCCATCGTTTAAGAGAGTGTAAGATAAAGCATGCTTAAGTTTTTATGTCTCGAGGGACTCTAGTTACAACTGCGAGATTTTTTTTTTAGTATCACATTTGAAAGCAACTCTATTTTTGTCCTACTTTTTAATTCCATATCTTTAGCGTAAACAGAACATAAGTTAAATCATTGAATTCAATGGAGGGGGATAAAAAAAAAAAAAAACATTAAAAAGCTAGAAATAGCCTGTAATATTTTACAGAAGGGTATGAAACAAATGCACGCTAAATATTCCCAATAGGACTGCATCGCATATATTTTTAGATGTGCTTTCTAGCTATGATGTGTCTGTCGGCAATGTAACCGAATGCATCCAGAAAATTGGTTGTAATCTGAGAGAATCGGCAGCATATGTAGGGATCTCGCCTGAGGGGCTAATGTGTCCCGTGAGAACAAAGTGGTCCCCGCTGCAGAGCGCCCATTTACCCCTGCGTGAAGAGGATTTTAACTGATGATGGCTCGGTCTGAAGAGGGCTACGTGTCGTTCGAGAGCCTTGGTTCCGTGTCCTGTGAGAAAACTCAGTCTAGATGCTTGGCCTTGTGACGATAAACATGTAAGGTTGTATTTAATCAGTGAAAAGCACATTATCACTCTTAGTCCAAAAACATAATTTGCACAAGCATGCAAATGTGAGCTACTAGCCAATGTAGCCTCATTTACATTTACACGACATGGATTTTTTTGTTTTTGTTTAATATGTTCCTTGAGGTTCACTTATAATGCTAATAAGGTTAGCACAAAAACAAACAAACAAATAAAAATGATTCTTTTCAACCCTGATTCTGACCCTCTGAAAGGTGCGGCTCCTTTAAGGCTTGTCAGTAAACGGCCATTGTTATGATTGGCTAACATCGCCATTGCATAGGAAACCGTATCGACGGCCACTCTCTATCACACATGTTTTTTGAAAACATCAATATAAGTCATTTACAGATAAAGCATTATGAAATAATTTACTTAAAGGGATAGTTCACCCGAAAATGAACATTCTGTCATCATTTACTCACCCTCAAGTTGTTCCAAACCTGTGTAAGTTTCTTTCTTCTGCTGAACCAACGCATTCTCATCCTAGGGCGTCATATACTGACACTTTTGACATTTCGTCTACATCCAACGCACATGGCACCTTTAGCGTCAATATGACACGCACAGAGCTTTGTTCGGTTATGGGTAGGTTTAGGTCTGGGGTAGGTTTAGGGTTAGACCGCTAGGAGGCGCATTCTGGCCCATATCTATCTGCGTCTCATATTGCGCTAAAGGGTGCCATGTGCGTTTGATGTAGACGAAATGTCGAAAGCGTCAAGTATATGACGCCTTGGGATGAGATCGGGCTGGCTGAACACAATAGAAGATGTTTTAAAGAATGTTGGTGAGCAGAAAGTTGACAGCACCCATTGACTTCCATAGTGGGGAAACAAAATACAATGGAAGTCAATGGGGTCCATCAACTCTCTGGTTACCAACATTCTTTAAAATATCTTCTATTGTGTTCAACAGAAGAAAGGAACTCATGCAAATATATCGTCCCCTAATATCAAAATGAGCTGGGTTTGGAGCTTGATTAAATTGGTTTTAAGAGAAGATAAGATTTGTTTATAATGAGGAAGACATTTTAATGCCCATTATAGCATTACTTGCGACAGCACTAAGAATTCAACACACACTTGCGTGGGTTTACGTAGTTTACGCTAGTGTTCAGACACATTTTAAAAAGAAACCTGAATTCAAGCTTATATCTAGAAGCATCTTCTTTTATGTACTTGCATTGAGTATGTTATGAATTGTGTTGTAGCACATTCCGGAAAACATTTCGTTACTCTCACCCCCCAAACCTCACTCCCATCTGGGTCACAGCACCAATGTAACCTTTCCAGCGGGATTCAAAGCGATGTTTCCGGCATGGGAGGCAGGTGAGCAAACAAGGACGAACAAACAAAGACTTCAGCATTTAGTGTCAGTCGCTAGTGAGCCTCTTGTGGGCTTTATTTACTCACACAGCTCTTACAAGCTGGCCTCTGTTTCCTCCCATCCGGGTCACGGCACCAATGTAACCTTTCCAGTTCTACTTGCACTGCTCTGAGCGGGATTCAAAGCGGTGTTTCCGGCATGGGAGCCAGGTGAGCAAACAAGGACGCTAAAGACTTTAGATTAAGCGTCAGTCGCTAGTGAGCCTCGTGTGGGCTTTATTTACTCGCACAGCTCTTACAAGCTGGCCTCTGTTTCCTCCCATCCGGGTCACGGCACCAATGTAACCACTTTGGTTGTACATGCACGCTCAAAGTGGGATTTGAACGATGTTTCCCGCATGAGAGGCGGGCGTGTTAACAAGGGCGCTAAAGACTGCAGCCTCTAACGACAGTCTCTAGTGTGCCTCTTGAGGCCTGGGGAGTGAGGTTTACTAACACAGTTCTTACTAACTGGCCTCCGTCACATTATGAATTGTAGTAAACGCAAATGGCCTTGAAATTGCCTGTTTTGAAACTAAGGTATTTTAAAGAGCAAAAACTGAACAATGCACCTTAGATCTTTTCTAATAAACAGACCTTTTAAATGACCCTTTAAATGGGCCTGGGAGGAAATTCATTTGGGAAGTGAGAGGAAATGATGACTCGGATCTTAACGGGATTCTGTATTGCTGTAGTGTGTTCTACAATTAGTCTTCTGAGCTCATCGATTTAAGCCCACTATCTAGCAAGAGACGAGACGCGCAGATCCTTTGTGGGTGTTTTTACCCAGAGGGGCCGTCCCGATTGCTGTCCAGATGTCCATTACTTTAATTGAGAGTAAGGAACAGCAGACTGCCTACTTGAGGGAGAAGGAGAGATAAGACAGGGAGAGGTAACGTGCAGGGATGAGAAGCTATTCCTGGTCAAAACATTCCACTTTGCCTCTGTTCTAAGTGGTAGAACTATTCAAGTCTTCTTGTTGGTGCATTAATGTCTCCTTTGTCTATAAAATTATAATGAGATCCCTCTTCTGCGCTGTCCTAAAACATTCTTAAAGAAAGGTGTTCGCAAGCCATACTTTGTGTTCCCTGTTGAATCGCCACGTGTTAGAATGCATAGGGCCTATTTTAATTGTATGTTGACTTTAAATCATTTTGCTATGACTTTCAGTCATGTACAACTGCGCAGTTCACATGTTGTTTGATGAGCTCAGAAGTGGTCACGTCCGTCGAGGCTCGCTTCATTCCAGTGTCATTTAGGATGACAAAAGGGGTATTTTTATGTGACATTGTAGCTCTCACAGGGACTGTAGTCTGGGTTGTGGAGACGCAGAGCTCAGCGACAAAGCTCATATTTGTTTTGAAAGGTTTCTGTTTCCCATCCTTTTCATATCAGTGTTTTAGATGTTTCTAGGTTCATAATTGTGTTTTCTGTGGTTTTTATTTTACACCAGTTGCTTATTTGGAGGATATGAGAGAATTTGTCTTAGCTGCATTTTAACTGTGGTTTGTTCTTCTAACATTTAGGGGATTAAGCGTTGTGATCAAAAGGAAAATCTGAAATAAATTTGTGAATTTTGTATGCATTTGTTACAATTTTGGCAGTGTGGTTAGGAATATACCATAGGCTGGAGGCGATGCTTTTTTATGGGCCATTTTTTCCTTAGCAAATAAATCGTACCCCCTTAATTAACTCACAAATTAATCCGCTCAAGACTTTCATATTTTGAGCATTTTTTTCTTTCTTTTTCTGATTAATAGTCAAAGTGTGGGATTACTTGTTCTAGTAATTATAATGTCCAATATAATAGATGATTTTAATCAAGGAAAATAAAATGAGACAAAAACTTTCATGACCGAATGCAGTAACATGCCATCCCATCACTGAATATTACAGCGGCACTTTAACTCGAGTAGCAATATAACAGAGCAATTTTTGTTTTAGGGCCAGGCGACTGATTTACGGTGCTTATTTTGGGCCTTAAAACAACAGGTGATATAAACAATGAGCTTAATCCCTGTGCAACCACTACAACCTGGCAGGGTTTGCATTGAATTTAGCCTGTCTCAAATTGAATTTTGGAATACATTTTACATTATTATTAGTACTAAGTGAAATAAAAAGGCAATTTTACTAAATTTATTCAATCTTTAGACTGGAACACTGAACTGGAAAATACGCTTTTGCGGTCTCAGCACAAAACCAACAGATGGCTAAATTAACTTGACTTATCGTCTTGATGGATGCAGCAGACACAGGAAGCCCAGCATTATATTATCCCTTGTTATTTGGAATTAGCACAATGGCTGTGGAAAGCTTGAGGATCCTTAAAATCATGGGGGGTAAAAAAATCAATAGGTGCTGTAGGGTTAATGAAGCAGATGTGCGTTACGTAGAAGAGTTTGCATGCTATCTGGACAGCTTAGCCATAGGTTAGCTGGATAGGGGCCCAGACTGTGTTCTGGTACTCGACGGACCCCCTTGGAGACGGAGACACTGTGTTCACTCAATAGACGAAACATGGACTGACATGCTCTCGCCGTCCAGACACGGACGGCTGAGCTCAGTGCTAGTCAATCGAGTCAACATCGCGACGCAGTTTTATTTTTAACAACGCTGGAATGTAACACTGCAAGTTAGGATTTTATACCAAGCAATGTGTAAATTAACAAGGGCTAACACCACGTGAACTTCTTAACAAGCCGCCCATGCGCTGAAGCATGTGGTCCAGCACTACTTCACGCTTCTGTGAGGACCAAATTTACCTGCTTCGTCGGCACTGATAATTGCTGACAAAACCAACAGTGCATCCAGTCCTTGCCCAGCCCCTAGGATGGTTAAACGACACCGCACATATAGCGGTCAGCGCTTTCTATTCTTTGGTACCAACGAAGGGAGACATTTACTAATGAGAGCAGGCCATTCAGCCCGTCAGACGCCTCCATCACACACTCATACACACGCATTGACTGAACAGAGCTGTAAATCACAATTAAAATGACATGGCTTAACAAGCCTGTCTGTCGTCCCCGCTTCTTCGCCCGTCATAGCATAAACCCCCAGACTGACGATTATATAATTAGATCATTTGTCCCTTTACCTAATTGGTACTGTGTTGCGTTGGGTTATTATGCTGCTCCTCATTTAGGACTAATATTTTGTTGTTATACTAATAAGATAAAGATGCGTAAATGTCAGCAGTGCATTTATTAAATCACGACGGGATCCAGGATATTAGTATATGGATATTGCAACCTGGGTTTACCATTGTCATCTGAAGGAATAATGAGACTCGCCCTGTGACGATACATTCATTTGCGACATTATTTAAAGATGATTTTTAATCAGACGTATCTGTTTGTAAGATATCTATTTATGTTTCTCCAAAGAATCTTTCTGAACACCAGGAGTGCAAGATTCGATGGGGCGCAGGTCTTTTAAAGCCGTAATTTTGTTTATCTGAAGAATGCTTTTCGGAGAATCAGATTGCCTGGTTTTGATGGATTACAGTCGGTCTTTGTGCCTGCTTTGTAATGCAAATAAATCAAAAGGCCATCTCTGTCTCATTAATGCACACACACACTTGCTCGTTGTACGTGCAAACTCAAGTAGCATGCTTGTTGCATCATGTTTATGCATTGATTTGTTAGAAAGATCAATGAATTATCTCTATTTAAAGATGAAGGTGTATGATTCCTACACTGTTAGTGTCACTACACTGAATAACAGCAAAAAAAAAGAGGGTTTTCAAACTGAAACACTCCCTGTCTGCCATTGGTCTGTCAAATAGATAGCCCCGCCCCAAACTCACCCCATTGGTTGAGTCAGTTCTGCTGTTGTCGGGCTACTCAATCAAACAGAGAAATGTTTTGAAAACATCAAAGAAGCAGAACTTGCACTTTCTGTGAATCAATATACTGATTACATGATTTAACTTTATATTTTTTTTGAATGAGAAGGCAATTTTAACATGGAAGAAATGAATACCTCACTTTTAAGGCGTATTCTTCATGGCAAAACACTGCAAATGAAAGGACGATGCTAATGTAGATTATAGGACAGATGGTTGTGTGGCAAAAATAGCTTATTTTACCATAAAGTTGGATCATTAAAGGAGATTAAGTAAGATTAGTCACCAAAATGGCTATGATATAGAGTAAAAATATCTCTGGATGGATTAAATGGTAAGGAAGCCAGTTATCAAGAACAGGGCCGAATGTAACCTTTAACATCTGTGACATTTTATCAGTCGGGATAATTATCATCACCTCCATGTGACTGAACATTAACAGCCTGGCTAATCTTTGAACAAAATTGAGAAATAAACAGCGGCAAGCCAACATGTACACTGAACGGATCATTAGCGGCGCAAGTTTCGCAACTTGTTTTTCATTTCTCATTTGGTTTTAAAGTTCTTGGGTCTCTTATGACACAGTTTGACAGTATGATGGGGCAGGAGGTCAGCGCTCTTACAGAGTGGTAGGGCACGGCGAGCAGGCTGCTTTGCTCCCCGCGGACCTCATTAAAACCTTGAGGAGAAGTGGTGTGAGTCTGACCACTGTTCAATTGAAGAGTAGTCCTTGGTTGAAGTTATAGTGGCCAAGCCTTCAAATAAGCAAATATTAGAGAGGATTGTTATGAATTTCTTGTGTTCTTTGTCACCCTTGTGGTGCAGTTAAGGATGTAGGCAGTGTGTCTTTGAAACTGCTTCATACAATTACAACTTTATGAAGATAATTCTTAGAACAACATTCCTATAAACCAATGGGATTAGTGTTTTTACAGTTACTGTAGGGGCTTGAACCCCTGTGAATCAGTATCAAAATCAGTATTGATTGTGGAGGTAGGGTTTGGGATAAGATTAGGCACTGGGGTGTCTACATCTAAGGACCTGTTTACACCTGGTATTAAGATGTGTTTTGGTTGATCGAATCACAAGTAGACTTGGGAGACATATTCCTTTTTACATCTGATGTTTTCATCTTAAAAGTCTCTTTTGTCCATTATTCAACCACTTCTGTCCTGATTTATTTAAGGGGAGGGTCTATGAGCGGGTAAATTAATAGGCTTTTTCAGATCTTTCGATCTAATGGATGAAATAAGCTTACGCAATTTACATATGAACGCACATTGAGACGACGGAAAAACGTACGGAAAGCATCAGCTTTCATTTCTGCTCTGATAGCCGCAAGATCACACCGAACATTCTGAGTGTGTGTTAGAAATAGGGACTGGTTAGATAACATTGTGCTTGGCACGTTTTTCATCTTCAGACCAAACTTGGGTCTTCAGTCGACAAAGTCTGAATCCCTCTGGCTAGAGCGCTCACATAATGTTTACGCGTTAGGTCAGTTGGCGGAGAGTAGGCGTTTTTTGTGGCTTTTCGAACACATTCGACCACATGAGCGTTTACGCTACGAAAGCAATCCGGTGAATGTGTTTTCGACTACCTCTGGAAGTGGTTGAAAGCGGGCAAGCTCAAAATGTTTTAGACTCATTTACATCTGTATTTAGCTTCGTCCACTTGTGATCCGATCGATCAAAACAGATCTTAATACTAGGTGTAAACAGGGCCTAGGATTGCTATGTATTGATTGGATGTAGTAGACCCAACTGTTAGACTTTTTATGGTTTACTTGGTTTTGTAAGCTTCCAACTTAAATTTTACAGGTTGCATGGTATCCAATTAAAATAATCTGTTAAAATATAAAGATCATTTCATGATTTTATTTTCTAAGAAATTACACTAGAAGAGTATATCAAGCTACTTGAGCTTTAATTTAAAAACTAAATTCTTTATGATATCAGGACAGTTGTCTCACTCTGGCAATTATGACGTTATGCCCCCCGCCCCTAAATGTTTAATACAGAACTTGGTCATCGTCATTGAATGTGTAAACTGCTTTTTTGAAAGGGATAGTTCACCCCCCCCCCCCCCCCCAAAAAAAAAAAAAGAAAGAATCATTTTCCTCCCCGTCTGGGAAATTTCCCCCCCCCCCCCCCCCCCAAAAAAAAAAAACATGGAAACCTGTATTACTTTCTTTTCTTATGCGGAACACTAATAAAGGTACAGTATTTTGAATAATGTTGGTAACCAAACCATTTCGGTGACCATTCACTTCCACTGTATATACCATTTCGGGGACCATTCACTTCCCCTGTATATAAAAAAAAAAAAAAAACATTGAGACATTTCTTACATTTTTGGGGGTAAACTATCCATGTAATATACATTTTTAATTAAATAATAGAGGATAACATCATTGTTTCAGGAATGTTAGTCCAAAGGATATTGATCCAGCAATAGGTCCTACTTGGTGACATCACCTAGTTCACAATTATACACTTTGAATAATTAAAAATGTGGTTATTGGTGGAATTTGTGCAGTTGTGTGTAGCATAAGCAAGACATGTTTTCACAAGGGAAATGCTCGAGTCCTGTCGCCTGTACTCTAATTTGAGCAGGCTGTCTGGATCCCTCAGGGGTCCAGCTGTCCAGCAGGGAACAGCTGAGGAGCTTCCCAAAGATCAGAGGCACACGCCCGAACCGTCTGCTTGTGCAGCTGACAAAAGCCCTACCCTGTCCCTCCGCCCAGCCCCACTCAGTTTGCTTTGTGCAGCAGCCCTGGAATCCACCCCTGTGTGAAGGGTGGGTGGCACGCCGTGTTGTTTTAGCACCATGCTCCACTGGGCTCAGGCGTCAAGTCTCTAAACCTACCACATATCTGTCATTGGAAGGGCTGGCTGACACAGACCTCTAATAGCAAGGATATCACAAGCCACCCCTTGAAAAAAAAGAGAAGCCTGAGTCATGATGGCAACTGAAGGCGTCAGTTGCATGTTCAAATGGAAGATGCACTGCAGTGCTGGTATATTATGTATTTGGGTCAGTTTGTGTCAGGAAGGCTGGGGTTGGCTCATCAAGAGCGAAGTTTCCCATAATCTCTGTGTATGGCAAGCAACAAGATAGGAGTTCTCAAGTCTGCTACTGTGGAAGACTTCCAAAGAGAAATTGTCAAATTAATCCGGCACTTTATTCCAGACTGTTTCTGGAAGCAATCACAAGTTTATGCAGTATGGCTGTGGTCAAGCGGAAGCACTTACGGATGTCCAACTAATGGCAGATTACCCACCCCTCGTGATCTCAGTGTAGTTTCACGGGAAGCAAATGGGAACTCTGAAAATCCAATAACTCCTCTACGTTGCTTCTCTGGTCCTTTCTTTCCAATCTCCGTTGTATTTACACCACCATCCTTTGGTATGTGAGTAATCCTTTGCCACTTCAGAACCGGGGTCAGAGATAGAAAATAAGAAAAGAAGCTGGTGTAATTTTCCTCTGCCAATATTCTCGGCCGGTGACCTTCACCCAGACTTAAGTGGCGGCCAAGAAACCAAGGGGTAAGAAATGAAAGCTAAGAAAAGAGAAGTGGAAATGGAGTTGCCTGCCGGGTACCCAAACCCATCGGCACAGCCTCAGGAAGGATAAATAACTCTGCTGCCTTTGCGGAGCATCTAATTAAATCAAAATAGGGCAGTTTCAGTTTATTGCCTACACTCATTAAGTACCTACCAGTCCTCGTACTCAAAGATTTGCTTGGAGTCTGAGATCACTGAACAAATTTAATTCAGCACCACCACTCAGCTAGAGCCTTTTGCACAAAAGGAGAAAAAATGATGAGTAGAATGCATTTGGTTTGAACATTAGGGAAATCGCTGAAACCTTAATATGCCAGGCACAGCGGTTGGATTAGTGGTCATGTGTTTGACTTTGTTAACTACTTCTATTATGTGCAAAATTACAATTTTACTTCAGGGTTTAAGTGCTTCATTTGCAATAAGAGAGTATGCTGCCCTCAACAATTTCACAAGCAACCAATTTGGAGTTATTCACACAGTTTCATTTCTGCTTAACTAGAAATAGACCATCTTAATAATCTAGATGCATGCTTATGTCGTTCTGCAATTTGAATGACCAAACAACGTGTGCTAGATTAGAAAGGCCATGACAGCACACTCCACGCTCACCACGTGGGCTACTCTCACACACATTATAATCCGCCATCGGACTGATTGAATCATGACTTGAGCCTGATCTGTGCTAAACCTGTAATTCCACAGCCAGGATACTGAGAGGTAATTTAGGTGGCGGCACTATCCATGAAGTCTCTCTGAACCCTGACCCTTTCTGACTTTTCTTCTTTTTTAGGAGGGATCCTGACACTATAAAACCATAAAGGATGAAATCTAAGGACAATAAACATGTCATTAGCATACACTTTAATCTAAGTAGCTTTAGATTGTATGTGGTAAAAATCTGTTTATTTTGTAGTTCATAAATAGAAAATGACTATACATGCAATAAGAGAATGTGATTTAGATGGCGGTACTTGGCAAGAAAAAGTATTCCTGACTTTTTTTCTTACAAATGGTTCTGACACAAGAAACCTATCAGAGGCAAAAATATATTACCCAGAAATTCAAATAGGATGAGAACCAGACTCACACAAACAATAAGCAAAAACATCAACCTTGTTGTTAGCATTAAGCTAACTTGATACAACCTTGTATTCAAAAAGCAATGAAAAGCACAGGCGACAATCGCACACACTTGAGCAGTAATAAACAAAACATTAACCCTGCTGATAGCATTAGCATTTAAGCTAAGTAGCTTGCTGAAGCTTTAGATTTTTACATGGTGAAGAACATTTGTGATTGTCATTTCCACAAAAGATGCAAAGAGAAAGTCCCACATGACACACTATACACTATGAACTTAAACAATGCACTATGTACCCTTGAAGTATTTTAATTGGAACACACACCATTTAATTTAGGTGGCGGCGCTAATCACACAGGCTTTCTGATCGGCTAATTTTCTTTATTACGAGAGACTCTGACAGAAGAAGCCTATCAGAGGTAAAATCTAATGCTAAGCAAAAATAGGATGACAATCTGACACAATCAATAAGCAAAGAATAAATATGTCATTAGCATTAGCATCTAAGCTAACTAATTTGCTAGCTACTTTAGATCTTGTGGTAAGGTTTGTGTCTTGTACAGCTTATGCAGTCCATGATTAGGCTACATTTGTGCTGGTAAAATGTCCTTAAATGCAATAAGAGACTGTAAAGGAAGTAGAGGTCATTTTGGCGCAGACGATCAATAGCATCAGATCCACAGTCCTTGTAAAACTACATGGGTTTAATTTAGAATGAGATGACATTATCCCTATGAACTAGTCCTTTTATTTATGTGCAGAAGCTGAAGTACGTTGATCATGGCTTTCCAGTGCTGAGATTCAAATGTTTGGTGTCCATAATTTGAATTTGACCCAGCATTTTGTTTCTCTTTCTCCTTGTGCAAACAGCGTTGCAGATTCTATGCTCTTGTTCACTGATCTGAGGTCAGGGGTATGTTTACTACTCCTCCTCTACCACATGTGTTTGTTTTTTTTCCTTTTGAGGAGGCTGATTCCAGATCAGCACTATGTGGAAAACCAGCGTGGCTGTGATCTCATGAGTCATGTCACCTTTGGCACAGATTTACTCACTCTCTTTTTTTGCTCTAGTTTTTGGGAATGTTTAGATGGTGACGCACATCTATATGTGTACGCAATAATAATAATAATAATATAACAGTAATTTTATTTAATAACAATGAATAATAACAATAATATTGATATACTAAAT
>FLSR01004868.1:2363077-2421328 GCA_900092035.1 Leuciscus waleckii
ATTAATGTACATTTTTATTAAACTAAGTAAAAATAATTATTATTATTATGATTAATATGGATGTTTTTATGGTGCTTTATGTTTTTGGGATTGTATAGAAATAAGCTGCTCGAAAATATTTTTATGTATCACAAAGTCCCGTACATAATGACTTTGTTCACTTTTTTAACTATTCCTTTTGCATTTTTTTGCAACTGAGTGTGAAATTTTCAGTTGGTTTGTGTCAGTATTCACAGTGGCATTCTGTGTATTCTGTGCACTTCTGCACATTTGCCCCTTGTGGCGTGGAGGTGCCGTCAGCGGCATGCAGGATTCCTCCTCCGGTCCCGGTCCCTTCGCCGAGTTGTTTTCAGACCTGTCACATAAATCTCAGACGGCCGGAGCCCCTCGGCGGCCAAGGTCACCGACGCCGTTTAGCTGTCAGTCATCCGGCAGAGCTGCTTTCACAGAAAAAAAAGCAACATTACCCCGAGCTGCACACTCAGCTCTCTGCCGAGAACAAGAGAGAGGGACGCAAAGACACGGAGCGAGAGAGTAAATAATATCACAGCGACAAAAGTACTGTCACTTCAGTTCGCGTTTAAAGTCAGATCTCCACAGAGCAGTAATTATGCTAAGTCTTTGACGGTAAAATCGCTCTCGGCTTCCTGATAACGTGGTGTTATCTTTACCTCAGGGGCTTGTGAATGCATTTATTGACCTTTAAGTTGTTGCAGAGCACGAGCTGTCAGTGAAGGAAATTGATTCAGAAAGAGAGCAATCAGAAAATCCTCCCATCACGAGAAATTCATCTCGCTCTCGCAGTCCGCGCCGTCACTCGCGGCAATTATCGTAACAAAACGTATTAATGCACGATTGTGATGCAATGTCACAAAAGAAATCAGCCTAAATTGAGTCTGACTGCTTTGCACTTAAGCACGTGCACTTCTTTCGAGAGCTCTTCAACGCCCCTGCTATCCCACTCAGCATAATTATAGTGATCATGAGCGCGGGATGAGTGATGGAAGGAGAGGGAGGGCGAGACGTGAGGATGGATGGAGTGGGTGGAGGGAGGAAAGGCGAAACTGCATGATCTTGTTTTGTCTTTGTGTTCTGCCCTACACTTCGGCGAGTTATATAGTGTGAATACTCCTCTCTGCAAGATATATGCGGAGAAAAGCGTATGTTAGGTGTGATTTTTCTTTTTAATAACTTATTTTTTTTAGGAAAATCCATTTTGCTTACATTGGTAATCAGTTCCAAATTACCATTGATTGGATCTCGTTTGTGTGTAAACAGCAAAAAAACATTTGAGATTAGGTATTTGGCATTCACGTTCATATTTATGGTTATATATTTGTGTCAGATTTGGGATAATATGATAGATGACAGATAAGAGTAATATACAAAATCCAATAAATAAACATATGCATTGAATAAACAACTACATAGAATCAGTGAGGGTAGTTTTTATGTATTTTTTTAGATATATTTTTATGTAATACATAACTGTGTTTTTATGTAATTTTCATGTATTTATTTATTTTTATTAAGTAATTTCCACTTATTTTTTTGTCCATGAATTTTTTTCTCCCACTGATTGGATGTTGTTCCATGTGCGTACATGGCAAAACACATTTGAGATTAGATATTTGGCATTCACATTCATAATTGGGACACTTATGCAATATGTATATTTGACTTGTTTGATTTTTCCTTTTAATTCAGGATATTTACAGATCAATGTAGTATACAAGGATTACATTAAAAAATACATTAAATAAACATGTATTAATAAATATGCATAAAATCTGGAGCAGTGAGCGCAGTATGTATATATATATATATAAAACATAATTCTGTGTTAATGTATTTCCACTTTTATTTTTCTGTGCATTCATTATTACAGATCTCCGAATAAATTTTCTAATCAATGTTCCGTTTTTAAGAATCTGTTTCTGAAAACTGATTAACAAGTTGATTAACAAGTTGATTTATGACAATCAGTGCACTGCTAATTGGAGCAAAAAAAAATATCTGCAGTATAAAAATCATAAAATAAAACATGAGTTATTTTATTATATATAATACACTCTCTGCATGCATTTTAATGCTTCAGACTTCAGACAGTTTTGCAATGGGTTCATGCGGGGATTTTTTTAGCAAATTTAAATAACCACAAATGCTTTTTTCCCCGCAGAGAAAATATTATTTACCCAAGGCCTGCTGGCTCATTGTTGTCCTGCTTTAAAGATTAGACCCAGTGCTTTTAAACAGCCTCTTTTCATATCGTCAATGTAAGTCACCCAACAATAACATTAACACAGCCCTTGTGTGATGTTAATAAAGCGTCTAGTCCAAGGACAGCACAGCGTTTAAAGAGACAGAAGCTTGTATGATTTGGTGGAATAATGGCGATATTGCCGAACAACCCTTGGGACAGGCCGTGAATCAGTCATCCGTGGGTCACTGGGAAAGAGGGAGGGAATCCAAAGAATGGTTTTAACCCCACCTTACAAGTATTCAAAATCAGTTCCATAATTCATGTACACTGAGACGTAATGTCATTGGGTGTAATAGAAATTCTGTTGTGTGCTGATGGACGTCCGAGAAAGTCCTTTGAATTTGAGATTAATCCAGTTCAGTTTATCTCAAATCAGGTCTGGATGAAACATCCCACTACTTTTATAGCTTTGTTGTAGCTTGAAATACATAATGGAGTTTGCAGTTGCAGTAAAGGCGCAGTCACATTAGTGAAATTTCGTGGGCCACTTCTAAATAGTGGTCAACTGATACTGATTTATTTTTTTGATGGCCATGGCGATATCTCCCATGGGAGAGCAGGGTTGCTGATGGCTGATGTAAAGATTATATATTTATTATAACAGCGTAGTTTGAAATCAAGAGTTTGTTCGTCACCGAATGACGGAAGTGTCAGCCCAGATCCGAGCCACATCTGGTACATGTGGATTCAACGCGTAGATGTGGGCCGACACTATGTTGCTGTCTGGGAAATGTTTATTAGATATTCAAAGATTAGTTTAAATGATATGAATGCGTAATTGCTGACAGAAATGAGAGAGTATTATAGTGTTTGCCTTTTATTACAAATAATACAAAAGCAAATGCTATAATACTTTTTTCGTATACCGTTTACTTTCTTTGTTTAACAGTTTTTTATAATAACATATTAGACACAACTATTAAAAAGATCGTAAACTAATGACGATGGAGAATGGGATGCGCTGTGTGCTCAGGCTCTGGCGTTCTCAGCGACGTCAAAATAAAAGTGTTCAGACTCATCGGCCAAACTATTTTACAGATACCGATACTTTAAAAATACCAAATATTGGCCTTGACGATACATTGGTCGATCACTTCTTTTAAACCATCCTGCTTTCTGTTGGTCAACACTGCGAATTTGCGTAACCAACTTGAACCCGTTGCGAAATCTGCTTGGGGAAAACCTTTTCCCTCACGCGAAATTACAGATTGTATGACTGGATTTCATCCACAACATTCAGTGTGGTTGCCTTTTGATCGCAAACTTGGCATCTCGACAAATCTTAGCGCAATTTGAGAAACTTTGGAAACTCTAGACGAGATTACTGAGACCTTTTCCACCGGATATTTAAGCACAAGTCTCAGTTTGCTTTCAATTTAATCTCATTGATGTCTAGGAGATACATTTGAGATATTAAGGAGATTTTATTCGATTTTTCTTTCCTATAGGATGCTGAAGGGATCAGATGTCTTTAAGGGGGTTGAAGGGGTAAAATTTTTTTTTTTTTTTTTTTTTTTTTAAGTGTTAGTCATTTCATATGCAAAGAGGTTAGCTAATCACAACCCAGCTTATTTACATATTACATTTAAAGGTACAGCAGCAAAAGCTTGTTTTTGGTGCAGTAAACCTTTACCATAAGTTGATTTTTTTTTCCAGGAAAGAAAACTACAATGGCTCATTTAAAACAACAAGCATGTAAAACAATAATGCCTCATATTTAATAAAGTTGACATCATTATTATTTCCCTGTTTATTATTGTGAAGCTGCTTTGAAACAATCTGTATTGTATTAAGCGCTATATAAATAAAGGTGACTTGACAATGCAGAATGAAATAAATTCCAAGTATTCACCAAGGTCCTAGAGTCTAGGGCTCCCCCTTCCCTTCTCAGTTTGGTGGTTTCCTGTAACAGCTCTTGCATTCATGGAATGCGCCATTATGAATGTTGACGGGGGTGAAGGTGGGGGGCTGCAGGACAAGCACGCAGTGAACCGACACATTAGCGTGTGCGGCCTTGACTGGCAGGGTGTGTATTTGAGCTGCGTGTCAAACATGGAAAGAAGAGAGAGAGCGAAAGAGAAAACCAGACCAATGCAAATATCAGTGCTCCACCGTGACCTAGAACACCTCCCTGCATACAGATGCTTTGAATGAATCCTGAGTTTGTGTTCATATCCAAACCCTTCCCAGCGTGAGGACAGGTGCTTCTTAATGTCAGTGCAAGAGCATGTATCGATCTCAAGCTGTGCTATGAAATGCACTCAATTCTTGTGCATTTCGGATACTAGCTCACGGCATGTGGTCAATGTTACATGTTAAATTTATATAAGGACACGTGAGGTGTTTTATTTATAAGGTTTAGACATGCTTACCATGCTAATGTTTTCCTTGGGGTACCATGTAAATACCTTGGAATTGCTTATAGTATTACGTTCTGATATCATCACTGGTTGCATTTGCATGCACAAGGATATTAATCAGAATTTGGTCATATTCCGATAGGCATCATGTACATTTTCTTTATTTGATCACTATAACCAGATTAAGTAAACATTCAGATTTCTAGAATCTGAATAACACATGTATATGTTTGTTTGAATCAAATTTGGTCATATTCCGATTATGTAAGCATCATATAAATGCATTGATAAACCAGATTAAGCCAATTTTCTGGTTTCTAGAATCCGAATACCCAACGCTATCTCACGACTATTTGTATGAATTCGTGCGAGTGAGTACGAGATGGCTAATTTGTACAAATTCGTACAACCTCACTCGTACGATTTGTCTGAACCCCAGTGATGGGTAGGTTTAGGGTTGGGGTCAGGGGGAGGTCATTCGTACGAATTCATACGAATTTGGCAACTTGTAAAAAATGTACGATTTAGCAAAGATCTTACGAATTCGTACGAGTGAGGTTGTATGAATTCGTACGAATTAGCCACCTCGTAAAATTGCCGTGAGATCGTGTTGGAATAACACGGGGTGTATAGTTGCTTTAATCAGAATTGTAGGCCATGCAAACACCGTTTTCAAGAAAATCCATTATAAATGCTTATGATTCAAATCCATGCATGTCCAAACAAGGATAAATCTGGGTGATGATAAAGAGCTAAAATCTTCAGATATTGAAGAAATTAATATTTGTTTGATGGCGTGGCCACAGTAGCGAAATTTCACCAAAAATTGATGGGGAAAAATCCATTTTACATTTTCAATAGTGTAGAGATGCATTAAGATGCATAGAACATAGAGCTCTTCTGTAATAGACTGTGGCCAGTCTTGACAATCCATATTTTCACACACCACAGGGCGGCGAAGCGTCAATTAGCACTGCTAATTAATCTTCCTTAGATGTGTGTGTGTGTGTATTACACATAAAGAGTAGAGAGATTTACAGGTGATTAGCATTAATTAGATGAGAGATTGTGTTCCAACAGAAATATTGCTACAGGTTCTTATATATACAGGTGTAAATAATCTTACAGTATAGGAAGATAAACAGTAGGATGCATAAACATTGTTGTTGGTCCAGGAACAACAACCAATTAGTGGTTGTGGGTGGACGGGGGCAGGGAACACCCAAAAGCGTCTTTGCCAAAGTCATAGAAAACTAAGTTAGAAGGCTTTGACACTTTTATGTAATTGATTATTGGCTAGCAGGGAGCCTTAACTGTCAGCACTGAACAAGTTCAGACAGATGTTTTAATACCTACCGACATAATTTGCATATTTTCTTGGTTGAATTTCCGGTGAAATTGATAGGAACACTGACAACTTCAACGTTGACATCAGTAGTAGTGTCTGTGGATTTTAAACTACAAAATGGCTGCTATTTACATATAAAGTCTGTCTCTGAATGATACTCAAGAACATGTGACGCTCATGGGTTTTCAGCGTTGTCTTATATATAAGGACACGAATTTCATATCCAGAGCTGCTCTGAGAGTGCAAGTATTTCATTTGATAAAAACTATCATTGGAGACACACAGATACAAACCACAACCCGCCAAAATAAAAGTTTGGTTTAGTTTAAAGAAATTATGACAGACATGTAATATTGTGCAGTTTAATGTACTTCTTAAAGTGATAATACTAATAATACCATTTATTAAAACAATTATTTTAAAGAATTTTATTAAAAAATATATAATCTTATGTTTTATTTTAAACAGCAAACCTCTGTTGTGCTGTACTTTGTTTGCCAAAATAATGAAAATAATTGTTCAAATTTCATTTGATTAATAAAAAAAATTAAAAAGTTGTATGATGCTATTTATGATACAATATTTTTGATACTAAATTTGTATTAAATCATAAAACACTGAATCCAGACAAAATATCCCCACTGAAATTCTGAAAATTATATGTAACACAAATCATTTCTGAAAAAAAATAATACATTTTGTTTTGTTAAACTTTTAAAAAAATAAAAAAATAAATAAAATACAATTGTTGTAGTATTAAGATATTAATTAATTAGACATCCCTTTTGACTAATACAATTGATTTAAACCATTAAAACAGAATCCAAAGAAATTGAAATAGAAAGCATGGAATTTGGAAAAATTAAATAAAACTGAATTTGAGAAAAAATAAAACAAATGTCATAGCAGTGTTATTTTAGTATTACTGGGATATTATTTATAGATTTATTAATATTTTAAATTAGTTTTTTTAAATGTTCATATTAGGTAGTTTTTATTTATTTAATACAAATGGCAAAATACACACTTTATTGTCTATATAGGTCTACACATTTTTATTTCAGTTTTATTTCGTTTTTTTAGTACATCAAGTTGAACTAAATAAAAATGAGGAATGTTGCCTTGGAACGAAAAAATATGTGCAAGTTGTTTTATATTGTATTATAATTAAGTTAATGTTTATATTTTAAAAGTATTTGAAGTAACAAAAATATAAGATTTTAGTTTTAGTTAATGACAGCCGTGTTAGGGCCCTAGTTTATAGGGCTTTAGGGGTTGCTTGGCAGTATGTTGTGACAGGACCAACAGAAGATCCAGAAACACATTCAACTTGGCCAAATCCCTGTGACCACAGGTGCAAACCAGTGGGCACGTTCTCTCTCCCGTTCATCTCGCCGTCTCTTCTTCTAATAGGTTGGTGGATCGCCTTGAGGGAAGAGAAGAAAACGAGACAGGCACAAGTAGCGATCGCTTTGCACTAATGACATGCATATGCCAGCACCACCCGTGGACATGAGCGTCCAAATGACTCACTGCCAAACTCCTACACGACGGCCTCATCGATGCCTCTCGTGGGCTTCTGCTTTTCTTTTTGGATTTCTGACCTATTTTTTTCGGAGCCCCGATTGACGTTGAAATCGTGGATGTCTTCCAGTGTTATCTGAAAACACACACCCACACCTGTAATTGAGCGGCCGCATCAACGGCAGCTTTAATTAACCTGTCGCAGTTTTCAGAAAACCGCAATGTGGGTGAATCTGAGTGGCGTTACGACGAGCAGATGCTGGTGCGTTTGGTTCTCAGAATCATCAACTGCTCAACCAAGTTTGCCATTAGCATGCTGTGACATCACTGTTTTAGCACTCGTGACGTCTGATGTAGCAGTTCCTCGGAGAGTTGAGAGCTTGTTTCATTCGGCCCAGAAGCTTCAACAACACTTGCCAATCAAGGTTTAAATTATACTCATGCAATCTAATTTTGAGGACGTTTAGAAGCTGACTGAAATTCGTGAGTGCTAAGTAAGCTTGATTCCGATCTCTCAGGAGATGTAGGTTACAAGCGTAACATTTGCAATGCTTTTTCTTTCTTTATTTCTCAACATCAACTCTTTTTTTCTCTATCATTACATTTTGTGGAGAGCGCACCATATGACATTTTACAAACTGAGCTAACCTTGCCTTGTCATTAAAAAGGTAAAATGATCTGATATGTTTGACCTTGACATAGTCATAAGGGTCTATAATATAATTTCTTATTTATTTATTTATTTATTCAGAGTGTTGGTTGGTTTAGATTTGCTATCTTGAATATCTCCCACTGCTCTTTACACACAACTGCCTAAAAAAGCCATCCGATGGTCTCAATAGAGCATGTGGTTTTTCTTTCATGTAGAGGCAGGGATGCACAAAAACTGCAATTTCTTGTATCAAAATGAACAAAATTGCCAAAACCAGCTTCACCTCTTACTCCACTTCTGGGCCTTCACCAAAAAACGTGGAGCATGCAGCTGGGATCATTTCAACAAGCACTTACAGTCGTCCTCTCCTGCTTTGTGAGATTGGCTAAATTGGTGATGCTGACTTTGGTGCCACTGTAACAGAACACCTCATTGTCATCATTCAGCTGCTGAGGCATTGTTGGATTCACTTGTCATGGTTGTCCTCACTTAACTGAATACTTTGCACATAAGAGCAGATGGCGTGGCTATTACAGATCGTCTTATTTACCGCTGTGAGACACGCAGACTCCTGTCAAGGCGAACAGAAACCAACACCAGGTTTGAATCTGGGTTGGGGTCTTTTTCCAATCCCACCCATCCTTTCAAGTCCCAATGAAGGCAAAATGCACATAAATATCGAAGTAGTTGACATTTCTGGAACAGGTTGAACAAAACTAAAGTATATTTTATTCTAGTGGTAAAGTTTTTTGGACATTACCTTTCATGCAGTGTGTAATATAGTAGTTTGTGAATGTAAAAGTTCTCAAAGTTTCAAAGATCAAAGTCCATGACAAATAAAGTTGTCTCCTAGAAGAAATAATTGATTCTGATCTGCCAAAATTAGCCGTCAGCAATTGTGGTTGGTTTGTGTGTCGACATGTCGAGAAGGCACTGTTTTCAGCGCTGTGAAACCACTTTGCATGCACTTCTGAAAGAATGAGGACTCTGGCTGGAACTGATACAGAATAAACAATGCCATTGTTACTGTTTGTATCACTGTGTATAAAAGCTCCAGAGCTAAAATTCAGGTATGGTAATGGGCATTTTGTTTCTGGAACATGCTGTAAGCAGTAAACCAATCACAACAGACTGGGCCATCTGACCAATCACAGCAGAGTAGACCAATCACAACAGACTGGGCCATCTGACCAATCACAACAGAGTGGGTCATCTGACCAATCACAGCAGAGTAGACCAATCACAACAGACTGGGCCATCCGACCAATCAGAGCAGAGTAGACCAATCACAACAGACTGGGTTATCTGACCAATCAGAGCACAGTAGACCAATCACAACAGTCTGGGTCATCTGACCAATCAGAGCAGAGTAGACCAATCACAACAGAATGCTTTTCTCTTTTTCTTTTGTTGCTTGATCAATATTAAGGACACAGACCGCATTAGGTTTATTACCCACTGTAACTTTAAGACATCGGATCATGTCCAATGACATGCGGATCCAATGCACTGATGCACATAGATACACTCACAACTGTTTAAGACATAACCGACATAATTTATGTGAATACTCTCCAAAACGGACATTTAGACATAATATTTGTGTGTATTTGTCCATTCAGACACGAAAGAAAGCTCAATTCTGTACTCGCGCGCTGTATAGGCTAGGTGTCTATGTGAATGGCTGCACGCTTCGGGTCGGGTGTGTGCGCACAGAAAACCCGTACCGAATAGAGCTCTTTTTTTGCGTCGTCACTCTTATTCAGATCTTCATGTCTGCTCTACTCATTCTCCCAGACGTTTACATGTTTTAACGTTTTATGAGACAGCAGCGCATGCCAACTCGTGTGCCGCTGGGTAGATCACGTTACAGTACAATTATGCGCATCTACCACAAATGCAGGACATCAGACTGGATTGCTTCCCAAATCGTACTATCTAACATTTTCGTCTAGTTTTTATTCGTTGACGAAAATGTCAATAGATTTTCGTCATAGTTTTTGTCATTCAAAACTAGTTTTTATTTAGTTATCGTCTCGTTTTCGTCTGTGAAAAAATGTCGTTGACAAAATAATGACGAAAATTATTCGTCAACGAAATTAACACTGCACAACAGACTGGGTTATCTGGCCAATCAGAGCAGAGTAACCAATCACAACAGACTGGGCTATCTGACCAATCAGAGCAGAGTAAACCAATTACAACAGACTGGGCCATCTGACCAATCAGAGAAGAGTTGACCAATCACAACAGACTGGGCCATCTGACCAATCAGAGAAGAGTAGACCAATCACAACAGACTGGGCCATCTGACCAATCAGAGAAGAGTAGACCAATCACAACAGACTGGGCCATCTGACCAATCAGAGAAGAGTAGACCAATCACAACAGTCTGGGTCATCTGACCAATCTGAGCAGAGTAGACCAATCACAACAGACTGGGCCATCTGACCAATCAGAGCAGAGTAGACTAATCACAGCAGACTGGCCATCTGACCAATCAGAGCAGAGTAGATCAATCACAACAGACTGGCCATCTGACCAATAACAGCAGAGTAGACCAATCACAACAGACTGGCCATCTGACCAATCACAGCAGAGTAGACTCAGAAAGGAGGAGTTTAGAGAGACTTCTTTGAACGAACCGTTTTTAAACGCTTTGAGAAATGAGGTGATGTGCAATGCATATTATGAGAAAATGAAAGTGTATTTTAACCATTGATGCATGTAAATCTATTGTAGGAGACCTTCAAAAACAAATTATCAACATTTAAAATAGCATTATATGAGCACTTTGAGTTATTGACATGTGTTTTGTGTTGTCTTTCCAGAGTGGTGAGTGGAAGGAGAGAGTCCTGCTTCCCCCCCTCCCTGCCCATTCCATCATCCGTAGAGCATCTTTCATGCTCTCCCTGGGTCTGAATCCCACGTCAGGATGAACTGTGAGCAGGATTTTGGAGATGGAGGCATGAATGTCACTCTAACTCTCCGGCTGCTCATGCACGGAAAGGAAACACACATAGACACCACAAACGTTTAGTATTTTCAGTGCAAGACGACACTGGGAGTACAAACCCGACATCAACATGCACATTTCAAAATGATACTGCTTTGTACCAAAACTTCTAATGAAAACATCTTAAACTCAGTGTCAGCAGATAAGTTTCACACCTACTCTCAGCGGCTCAACCTGTCAATACAGAGATGTTTTAATACAATTTCTGATTTAACCTGAATTGGATAAAATGAATGCATCGTATATTGCTTTTTATTACTGTGTATTGATACATTGTATTAAATATTAACATTTATGATTAACTATTAATTAGATAATTCTTCCATATGTTCGTTTAGTGTAAAACAGTGTGAGAATCATGCCATGATTATTTGCAACTATATTCTTCGGGAGCGTGTCTATGTTCCCACAGCCCTATGTTCCCACAGTCTTATGTTCCCACAGCCCTAACCCTAACCCTAACATACCTAAACCTACCCCTCACAGGAGAGAGACTTGTCTGGGATGTTATTGGGCTATCCCTGTACCAGTACAAGCACTAAAACCTACCCTTCGTGGGGGAATTAGGCTTGATTGTTTGACATACCTAAAACCTACCCCTCACAGGAGGGAGACTTGTCTGGGATGTAATTGGGCTATCCCTGTACCAGCACAAGCACTAAAACCTACCCTTCATAGGGGACATATTTAAATGAGAGAACATAGGACTGTGAGAACATAGGGCTGTGGGAACATATGGTTGTAGGAACATAGGGCTGTGGGAACATAGGGCCTAATTTTCAAAATTTTAGTAAAAATTTTAGTCAGTAAAAAAAACATTCTTAGAAATGTGGGAACATAGGGCCGTGGGAACAAATTGCTGTGGGAACATAGGGCTGACCCCGATTCTTCAGTGTATTTTACTTCTTCCAAAGTTTTGAATCTACTTGAATTCAAATTTTTAGTAAACAAATGGTTGTAGATTTCATTGCCATGTCATTACAGTGTTGTCAACATGTTCGTTTAACTGTCAGCCACTGCCAGTGACAGATTTCCTACCACGTGCCCTAAAACTCCTTGATATTTCTCATTTGCATATCTCTAAAAAGGAATGAGTCATTAAAAAGAGTCATGAAAAACCAATGAAAACATAATGAACCGTTAATAAACTGCCACATTTATATGATTTATGTGCCAATTTATTTTATATTAATTCTCATCAACAGATTGTAACTTGATCTTTCAATGAGGATAAACAGAGATCCTTCAAGACTTAAGTGATCCCTTACATTCTTGGCAGCTCAAAGCACACATCCTTGCTGAACATTTTTCCAGAAACATTTATACATGATGTCACAGCTTAATAAGTGGTGCATGACATCATCCTTCAAACTTTTTTCAGCCAGTTATAACAAAAATCAAAAGAAACCCAACCCAATCTCATGAGAAAACATAACTGGTTTATGGGGTACAGATTGGGTAGGAATTTGTAGAATAGATTTGTACAGAAAAGTATGATTTTTAGAAAATAAAGGTCCTTCATAAGCATTGACGTTCCCTAAGGAATCTATAACATCCATGGAACCTTTCCAATACACAAAAGTATCTTTATAGTGGAAAATGTTCTTTAGATTACATGGTTTTAAGAGGGCATGAAGGTCCACCCTAATACTATCAGTGGGTCGTAACCAGATCGCACGAAAACGCATGAATGAGATTGTACAAATTTATACGAATTTGCCACCAATTTACCAAAATTTTAAATAGCTAAATTGCGATAAGAGGGTGTTGAGCCACCTGCCAATCTAAAATGTACTTTCATACTCTTTGGGTGTGATTTTTATGCCCATTTGTCAAGCATACTTTAAAGGGATAGTTCACCCAACAATGAAAATTCTGTCATTAATTACTCCACCCCCATGTCGTTCCAAACCCGTAAGACATTAGTTCATCTTCGGACACACACGAAGATATTTTTGATGAAATCTGAGAGATCTCTGAGAGAATTTAATGAAATCTCACGTCTCAATTGAGGTTACACCACTGGAGTCACATGGATACTTTTATGATGTCTTTACTACCTCTCTGGGTCTTGAAAGTGGTAGTTGCGTAGACTGTCAATGGAGGGACGTAAAGCTCTCAGATTTCATCAGAAAGATCTTCATTTGTGTTCCGAAGATGAACGAAAGTCTTGGAAAGACATGGAGGTGAGTAATTAACGACAGCATTTATATTTTTGGGTGAACTAACCCTTTAACTCAAGTCAACATGAAATCAAAACAAATTCTGATCATCGCTACGCTGACAACTTTCACAATCCAATTCGTACCTGAAAGATTTGTTTATAGATATCGCACTTTTTGGTAACATTAATCAAATGGGTTATCAACACCATCTTGTGCTGACTTTAAACCTGAGATGGGACATTTAAAAGCTACAGAGTGCTTCCGGAGCCTGGAAGGCCCTGATCTAATATGGTTCCATGTGATCCCGAGTGCACAGATACTCCAGACCCAGCCTACCTCATCAAAACCCACAGACAGATGAGCGGGGAGTGAGCTCGCTAATCAATAAGCTGACATTTGCTTTGTTTCTCTTTTCACAGGAGGTCGGCAGCATCATAGGCAAGGTGAGCGATTCTTTTTGTTCCCGTTGTCCCTGCTGTTGACTTACTAGATTTTGTGGATGCGTCTTGAGATTTTATGTCACTATTGGGTTTGTTTTTTTTCCCTCTGTATTAGATTGTTCTTGCAATCTTTCTCACAAACCTTTAGGTTACAATCCAAAAACCGCAGATTAGAAACCCCCAGAGTGTAACACTACAAGAGTTGATGTTTCCTAGCAAATGGATTGTTAAATGCGACTAGTCGTAAATCATATGTATTAATGATCTGGATATATTGCATTGTTAAATTCTACATCTAGCTCTGTTTATCCCCAGAGCGAGTGCAATTGTCTAAACATGGCACGATCTCTTGAGAGGCCCAATGTAGATGTCACAATGATTAGTAAACAGTGTGTCAGCTACTGATGAGATGATTTTTGTGGGATTTTTGTTCCCTACTTCGGCCAATTCTAGTCCTGGAGCGACAAAACACAAATACACACAGTTGTTGGCATTTATTTGGCTCTAAATTAATGTCTTGCGATACAAAGCTCTCTTCAGAACTGGCCTGCTAATAGGTCTCTAGGCCTTTGCCAGAGCTTGGCCTCAGGACCAGAGCCAGACAGAAGGACACAGACCCGCTCTGAGCTCCACAGGGGTCTCCGCTGCTGCAGATACGTCTTCTCGAAAACACAGTGCACTCTGTTGTCTAGCACAAAAAGAATCGAAAAGTAAACAAAGTATGTTGCAATGTCCTAAACGTGGAATCTTCAGATCACAACATCCAAACACTAAATAAAGAACAAGCTTGGCTGCACTTTCTGTTGCAGGGATCTGATCGATCGATAAAATAGAGCCTAGCTGCAACAAGTAGAGCCCGGACATATTCTAACGCAAATATGTGAATGGAAATGTCCTTGCCGCGCAAATTCGATTTCATATTGTGTTCTGACACTTTTGGGAAGGCAGTATCTCAACCTGTGCGTTTCATTCTCAGCGCTGCCACAAGTGCTAGAGTGCTAATATAGCTTTATAGGTAGCTAACTGAATCATCATAACTCGTTGATAACTCTATCGCCCTTGAGTAAACGTTCCTTGTTAGACAAACTTTATGTGTTTAATTTTCAGCATTGCCACAAGGGGTTCTTTAGTCATTGTTGTTAGAGTAAAATATTTTCTGCTACAGTCGGTTTTCAATTTCAGATCAACTACTTTTATGGCAGAACAACAGTTTCAAGACAATCTGGCTGAGCAAGTTTGCTAAAGTTAGCTAATCCGTCAACATGTTTATAGATGGCTAACTGAATCATAACATGTTGATAACTCTATTGGCCGCTTGAGTAAATGTTCCTTGATGCATATTTCATTCGGACACTTTTGGAATCGCAGTGATCCAAAACATAGAGTTTGTGTAACTTAAACATTTTCAGCGTTACCACAGGGGGTGCTATAGTTGTAGTTAGCTTAATTTTTAATCTACTTTTTGATTTCAGATAATTACTATCATGGCGAAGCAAAACACCTAAGTATGAAGGTCCACTCCTAAACCTACATTATGTAACCAGCAGGGGGGCGTAACCAGATTGTACGAAAATGTACAAATGAAATTGCACGAATTTATACGAAATTGTCAGCATTTCGAACAGTAACGAACCATAGTTAAAAGTTGCAAGTAAACATTCCTTGGTACACAACCTATATTTTATATTGTGTTCTGACACTTTTGGAAATGTTGTTGTGAGAAGAAGGAGGTGGGAGCCGGCGAACATTCAACAGACTTTTAATAAAAAATGTAAAAAAAATACAAAACGAAAGTAAAGGCAGAAGTCCCTCACGGACGACTTAATAAAACATAAACAAAACACAACGTAAAATCCAGGCCTGGCCTCTCTCATCCTTCACTGCCGTCGCTTTTCCTGTTATGCTTCCGCTCCTCCGTGAGAGATACGAGACCGGTGCGTCGCGCATCATTAATCACGCCACCGGCCTCGTCCTGCTCACCACAGCAGCGAAGCAAAAAATGTAGTTAGCATCGCTCATCCTGTGCGTTTCATTTTCAGCATTGCCACAAGGGGCGCTATAGTTGTCGTTAGCTCTTACGTTAGATTCTACTACATCCGCTTTTTCGTTAATTTTTCTTTCATCCTTTTTTTTTTTTTTTTTTTTTTTTAGACCAACTACTATCATGGCAGAGCAATAATTTAATCTGTTGACAAAAATAAACCATGTTTATATCTAGCTAGCTGAGTCATAACACATTGATAACTCTATCACCCCTTGAGTATCGAGGTTATGCGCCGTTTCTGTCCGTTGGCCAGGCATTTGTGTCTGCATTTAAATACTTGTGTAGAGTATCTTTCTGGCAGTAGTTCCCAGTACTGGCAAATTTCCTAAATCAAAGTGTAACATTGCTGTATCAAAAAGAAAAAGTTAAAAAACCCTCGTCGTTTGATGCATTAATTTATGCCACAGTTAGTAATTTCATTGGGCTAATTTAAATGGTACGTCTCTCATCGTGGGTTGAATTAATATGCAGCTGTCCCAAGCTTTTGGGTGACATTTGTGGAATGATGATCATGTAATGCTTGATCACGTTCCAGTATAAGATCAGCTAAACGATGACTTTGACATCCTCTGTTGTCTTCTTTTTCCCCTCTCTTGTTTTTTCTCTGAAGCATAGTAAATGAATGAAGGCCTGTGGTGTAAATCTCCTCACTGTGAAATCAATATACCAAGGCTTGGTTTCCCGGACAAAGATTAAACACAGTCCTAGACTAAATCCGTGCCGTTAACCGGTGGTTCTCCATCACAAATCTTCATTGGAGATATTCGTGGGGGAGGGCTATCTAGAGTCGATCACTATTCGTAATGCGTCTTCAGGAGAAAGAAATGAAAGTTAATTGTGTATTATAAGGAGAAAGAGAGCTCGGCCACAGTTGACGATGTTTTATATGACATGAATAAAAAAAGAGTAACAGATGTAGTCGTTCAGTTGGCGTCCTTCATGAAACGCAAGGCATCTTCCGCAGCCTTGTTTTTTGTTCATGCTAGCTTCTTTGTTCGTAAATCATTCTTGCATACATTTTTGCAATGAATTGAATTATTTAAATATTAACGTTATGCATGGAAACACTTATTTTTCATTTTATTATTTGTTGTAGTCATAGATTTAGACGAAAAGGTCTAAAATTCTACATTTTGTTGACAAAAATACATTTTATGTACAAAATTATGAAAAACTTAAAGGTAGATTTTAGTGTCATTGAGATACTATTATAGTTTATATTAATATTTTGAATGATTTTTTTCTCTTATATTTTTCAGTTTCATTTACATTTTTGTTAAAGTTTTAGTCATTTTATTTTGTGTTTGTCCTTTATATAATTTTTTTACTATGTACATATAGTTATTTTTTAGTTATTTTAGTACATCAAGGTAAACTAAATGAAAATGAGAAATGAAATAAGTTAAATATTATTTTAATAATTTTTTTTTTTTTTTTTTTTTTTTTTTTTTTTTTTTTTTTAAAAAGAAAAAATAATTTAAAAAAAAAAAATTTTTTTGTTAAACTTTCCCTTTCAAAAAATTTAAAATATTTTTTAAATTTTTTTTTTTTTTTTTTTTTTTTTTGTATTTATTAATTCAAGTAGCAAAACATTTATTTTTATTTTTATTTATATGGTTTTAGTTTTGGTTAACTATAACAACCCTACATTGATGAATACCAAAAACTAAAATACAAAAAAGTCATTCATTTTGTTATTTAAGTTTCATTGGCCAAATGATCAACACACAAGTACGCAACTGTGCGACATATTGTAACAAACTGTACTTGTGTTCTTCCACTGCCTTGTTTTTGGCATTAAGGGTAGATTTATAAGATGGGTGGTCTCGAAAACATCTCATGTGAAATTTCAATTTCCTTGATAAATTAAAACCACCCAAGTCCCACTTCACCTCTGTTATGACATATCCAATCATCCTTTTAGCCCATCTAAAGACAATGAAACGCCAGTCAAGCGTGTTAAAGCAGATTTTCGGATCTGCAGTCATGACTATGCCGTACACGTTAGCGTCTGTGTCTGAGATAGCGAGACACTATCTGGGGCTATCTAAGTGATTCATGGACTATTGATTCCCTAGTCAGTCCAATTGCAGAGTCTTCGATTGGAAAACCTGTTCCCCTGAGGCCTATGCATGCAGATGCCATATTGCTGTGTAGCGAAGCAGAATTGATATTAATTTCAGCTATCTGTTCAACTAGTCAAACTCACTTTATCCTCCACTGTAAGCCATAGTGAAAGACAGTCACTCTGGGGAAACAACATATCACACAAACAAACATGAGAGAAAGGCAATGAGTGCTTTATGATCTTCTTTTTTCTCCCCCTACAGAAAGGAGAGACGGTGAAAAGGATACGAGAGGAGGTAAGCCACATGCTACTCATAGATGTTGTCTTTCTCAGCTTCCCAGCATGCATCATGCATGCAGAACATACGGCGTTCCTTTGAAGCTAGCGCCACATGGAATTCTAAGCATAAATGTGGTTGGTGCTGGAAAAAAGACACCGAAACGTCCTTTTTTCCCACATACGTCCTCAAAACAGTTGATGTCCGCCACATTAAAGCTGAAAGACTGCAGAAGACTGAATATTTAAATGAAGCCTTTCATCTCAAGGGCGCATGACAGCGCACACGCTGCGAACACTAATTCATTAGTTTGATATGAAAGCGTTGGTATTTTCAAGGTAGCTGCTAATAACAATAGCTCCCGGATAAAGATTGAAGCGGGTTACCAGGGAGAAAAACCCAGGCGTGGGTGAGCTTGTCCCTCGGAGAATATACTTTTTTTTTTTTTGACACTGATGATCAGTAGAAATTCTTCATGAGCTAACAAAAGCACACATCGTCTTTTATTCTCTAGCTCGCTTGCACCCTTACCTGAAGGTTTTTGCTTCCTTACAACATAAAATGACAAAAAGACTGTTTTCTTCAACCTAATTAATGGTTTGAGGGTGGAAATTGTGAACGCAAGCCTGCACATGAGCCATTTTCTATTGCATTAGTTGGGACACCACAGGGGTCAATCCTGGGCCCGATAGATGTCATAAACAGAAGATATTGCAATTGGATGTATTTCTCTGCTGTTCAGTGCTATTGGAAAAGGAATAGCTCTTCCTGAAAAGAAAGTCTGTCATGATGTACTCGCCCCATGTCACACCGATTCCAAATGATTTTCTTTCTTCTGTGGAATGCAAAAGGAGACATTTTGAAGAATGTTCACACTTCTGTATTCCATACAACAAAAACATTTAGTTACCAGGGACTTTAAAGCTAGCAAAAAAGCACAAGAAAAGTGCATTATAATCCTTCTGAAGTTTAGAATGACATGATGGTAAGTAAAATATGACAATACTGTAGTTTTTGAGGTAAATTACTTGTATGTATATATATATATATATATATATATATATATATATATATACTGTATATATATTTATAAAAATACCTTGTCTTTTTGTCTGCAAAGTTCAAACCACAAACAGCCCAACATTATATTACTAAAATATTTCTGGAAAAAAGTCATACCTGAACTATAGTTTAAGTCACAGCAGGTTAAAATTGCATTTTCGAATAAATCCCAGTTTATTATTACATTCAGAAATAAGCAAAAATAACCGGTAAATTAAGTGAAACATTTACAAACTCTATTAACACTAAACATTTGTTCTAGGTCCCCTGGCTAACAAATCATTTTAATGTAACGGTATTCAGAACAGAGCAGGAATGAAAAATAAAGTATAAAACAAACATAAATTCTAGTCAACAACAATTATTATAAATGCCAAGCCTAAACACATTTATTTAAAGCAAAACTAAAACTGCTGTCATGTGGGAAATGCGCTACACAAATGAACTTGGGCTCATGCACAGCTCTCATCTGGCTTAAATCCATAGACGTTAATTGCATTATATACTGTTAAGTCATATATATGTATTTTTAATTATAATTACACTAAATAATAACACTAATACATTTAGTAAAGATATAAATGTGTATAGATACACTTGATAAATATATATGTATACTGTACATTATACATAAATTGCATTAAATATGTAAATTATACCGCCGATAAACAGTTGCATTTGCATGCATTTGTGCATGATTGATAGAGAGATCAGTTTAAGTGAAGCTGAGAGTCAAAGCTCTGCAGGAAAATGAATCACTCAGCCCAGTCCAGATCTCTGCTGGAGATCCACACATTTGGACAGAACACACGCGATATGCACACCTAACAGAAGGCCTATGTGGGCAGAACTAGTTTCCCTGAGGAGGTCAGGTAAATTTGTGTTTCATAGACGTACTTTGAGTTTAATCCCATCCGAATCGAACACGCCTGTGTTTTTCTCACACAAAAACAGAACAAATTGCCTACTATTTTCTCGAGCATCCTCTGAGAAATCTAATCTTGTCTGGATAGGAATGTGCTGTGGTTTATTATTTTTTCGCAAGGTTGAATACCGAAACTAAAACTAAATGTCTTGTTGCGTTGCCTAGTGCACCTTCATTATGGATTAAGGTGTATTTCCAATTTGCAGTGTAAAATAACAGTTGGTGGTTCAAGAACTGCTGGCATCTCCCCTGATGTAGAAAGAAAATACATTTTTGTTAATATTTTATGTGCGAAAAATGCAGAAAATGCTATAATTTTTTTTGGGGTAAAAATTGGAAAAAAGAAAAAAAAAAAAAAAACTTTTCTAAGGCACATATTTCAAAAGGCCCACTTTAAACACACATACGCACACACACACACACACACACACACACACACTTTCAGCATATTATATTTTAGAGGACAAAAAATGCAAGGCCACTGCTTCACCTACTGTATGTATGTGAGCAAAACTATGCTTTAGAGAATGAGTTGAGAGGAAAAGCATAATGTTCAGGTTTCTCTTATTATGATAATGATTTTTCGAGTTGTAAGTAAAACGAAGATCATTGGGGATTACGTTTTACAAAAAAATGCTATCTGTCTTTATACTTAAGAATTTTATGCTTAATTCAATATGTTACTAATTATTTGTGAAATTTCTAGCAATTTCTAAGTAGATATTTCTACACAATTTTATTTATTTTTTTAGTGTACACCCCATTCATTTATGTGCTTTTACTATTCCATCCATACAGAGCAGTGCACGTATCAACATCTCAGAAGGCTCGTGCCCAGAGAGAATCATCACCATCACGGGCGCCACAGAATGTGTGTTTAGAGCCTTCACTATGATCACAATCAAACTGGAAGAGGTCAGTACAACAAAACTGCTCTTGCATATACAATCATGCAGAGCAATAACCATAAATCATGACATAAACATGCATGTTAATGTGCCAACATTAAAGAAATGTTCCCATGAAAAAATTGATTTGCTTCATTAAAACGTGTACTTATTCTTATCTTATTGTGTATCTTTTTTAAATAACATTATAACTGATTTTTTTTTTTTTTTAAATGGATGTTTATCCCAATGTATAATTACTTTGCCAGAAGTTTCTGCAAATATCCGACTTCCGCTAAAAATGGATCATTTCTGTTAGATTTGCAGCAATAAAGCTGTCAGGATTAACTTCTTTGAACTATTTGAATGTAGCAATTTTGAGAGATGGTTTGTAAGAGCAGCTGTATGAAACGTGTGGGTAGTTTTCTTATATCGTCAGACGGTCCCATAGCAGTGGGGTGCTAACTGTTGTAGGATAGCCTCAGAAATGTTATTTGAACCCCTACACGTTACGTTCCCTTGGTGATGCCAGTGAACGTTTACTGAAAAGAGACATACAGCTCTCTGAAAAACGCTAGACGTACTAGAATGCGATGGGACAAGACAAAAACCGTAAGCGTTCCAAAATGGGAAGGGAAAAAAAAAAAAAAAAAAACATTTGAAGCTGATGTGTGTCATATACCTCAAATAATTCTTGCCTGATGGCAACATTAACTCAACCAATGGTATGAGTTTGGGGGCGGGATCTGTTTTCCGAGCAATGGCAGTCTTAACCCTTTCCCCGCCATTGACAAGTTTTTCGGGCAGTCCATGTTTTCACTGTTATACGGTAGGGGGCGCTATTAGAAATCTTAATAGCGTATATAATCACCGGATCCAAAAACAAAGCGAAGAAAAAGATCTTCATAAACCAGTGGTGTGTTCGAAATTGCCCCCTATACCCTCATTCACTATTCCCTACATTACTCAACTAATATAGTCCACTTGAAGGAGTGAATGAAAACGAGTGAGTGAATCCGGACACTGAGTGTGTGCCGGTGTTTGCTGTTTAATAATCATTTGAAACTTAGCAAACTGGCTGCTCCAGTAGTAATGAAAAGATTTATCTTGAACTCTGTCATGGAAACTAGCTTATTAAATTATTAAATAATCTATTAAAGGAATTTATACCTGTATGATATTACGCTGTACCCACCTTGGACCAGCGGTCTGTAAAATAAATGGATGGATGATTCAGCTGCGGCGCCATCTTCTGGTCAGACGTGGGAATTCGTTCGGAGCTACCGTCACAGTGCATTATGGGTATTCTCTAGCTGTTGAGCATACATTGGTTGTACACACGTTATTGCAGTGCATTATTGGATTGAATGAGTACACTCGATAACGTCCACTATGGTTTTGGACACCACTAGAAATGGCCGTCCCCTAAATAGTGCCCTATTTAAGGGTATGGGGGGGATTTAGGACACGGTGGAGAAAAGTTGTTTACGCACAAATAAGCTAATGCGATTATCAAGCATCAACAGCGTAGAAATCAAAACTGCCTAAATTTACCGGAAAAAAAGTCAAACCCAAGTGTTGATAAAAAAAGAATGAATGAAGCTAGAATATAGCAGAGACTCTTCTTTCTTTTGATATACTGAGTGTAATATTCTATGGACCATGACAATTTTGTGAATATGATAAAAAATGCTGCCTCTAACTGGCAACTATTTTAGTAAACACTGGTGGGGAAAGAGTTAAGCTTTAAGTAAATTTGGAGGAAATTGTAAAATTAAAAAGTCAATTTACCGCACGCATTATGATAGACGAGACAGTGGCAAGGAAATGAACACAAAGAGTATGTTGCCATATAGCCACACCATGCGGTAAGGGATTAATGGTAAATACAAATGCAAATGCAAACCTGAAAACACACAGTCATTTATAGAAACACGTATAGATGCATCACACATTCATATATGTATTAATAGCATCAGTAGAGTTATATAACTGGCAGTCAATGAGGTGTGTCTGTCTGCCAGAAGCAAGTCAGCTCTACACCCACCAAGTAATAATGGATCTTCTCACTCCTGCTAAATCCATTATGTATTTGATATCCTTTCATAGAAGGCATGGAGCCATTCATTAAACATCTGTTAGGAATCTCCCTGTCCGCCGCACAAGTCCGTGTGAAGAGTCTGAAGAGTCACCATAGAAACCCCTAAGGTGGCGGTGGGGTTCGTTTATGCCGAGAATGTCATGTGCATTACTGGTAGAATTTTTACAAGAATCTCTATTGAGGTCTGGCCCAGCTTTGATCCGGAATGTTTTCGCTGCTCTTGCAGTCAGCTGAGAACACGGATGACATCTAAAAGCCACGTCTCACAGAGTTTTGGATGATATACGATCGAATAGACAGCTGGGAGAAGACTGCGAAAGTCTAGACTTGACACAAAAAAAAATGTGTATCTAAAAATGTAATGAGATACTAGATTCCATTCAAAAATAATTGCACAAGGTTCTTTTGTGTGGAAATGTTTGCACATTATATTATCTGAAGTCAAATTGCCGCTGTTGCTTTTTTGCATGCTTTCAACCCAGTCTCTTTGATTTTGCCAAGTAAGACATGTTCCTGGGTCCACATATTTTTTGATCCTGGAACAACATTCTTGTCTGAAAATTTAGTCCTAACCCTATCCCTATCCCTATCCCTATCCCTATCCCTATCCCTACCCCTGAACCTAACCCTACCTATAAGTTATCCCTAAAATCAGAGGGAAATGGTAGGTGAATTACACTGATGTAGAAGCACCTAACCCTGGTTGTAAGCCTAAACTTGACATAAACTGTAAAATTGTCCTTAAAATATGATTGGTTGATTGAAATGTTGTTCCAGGATAAAAAAATATGTTGATATAAGAACACGTTGCACTTGGTGAAATCAGGTTCTGTGTCACAGTGATTTTGCCAAGTAAGACATGTTCCTGGTTCAACATATTGTGTTGATGCTGGAACAACATTCTTGTCTGAAAATTTAGTCCTAACCCTATCCCTACCCCTAAACCTAACCCTACCTATAACTTATCCCTAAAATCAGAGGGAAATGATAAGTGAATAACTCTGATGTAGAAGCTCCTAACCCTGGTTGCAAGCCTAAACTTGAAATAAACTGTAAACTTGTCACTCGAATCTGATCCAGTTACATGTTGTACTATCAGGTTCACCTTTTCAACCCTGAGTTGTTGTTGCTGCATATGCTTTAGATTGCAGCTTTAAAACAGGTCCTTAGTTGCATCAGATCAAGAGCCCTTATACTGTAAATTGTCATAAATTCTGGGCCAGGACCTGCTTACTCAACAGATAATATGCAAATAAGACAGAGTAAATCTGCTGAGTGTAATATCTAAATTGATATTTTATTATGGCGGGTTGTTAAATGAGACGAGAGGTATGACCGGTAAAGGGTTTGTGTGACCCCCAACATTAACATGAATCAGGGGATTTAGTCACCGTTATTAAGACTGGGGCATATTAATATCTCTACTAATTCTGCAGAGATAAGACTACAGAAAGCCACAAAAAGGACAAGATAGAAATGGAGAATATAATTTGGATATTCCTTCTCTTATTTCCCCCCTGAAACTCCAGCAAGAAAAGATGCACGGTTTTCTTTTTTTCACCTCCCCTTCGTTCTCTGGAGGTTTCAGGGCGAGACGTTGAAAGAACACAACAACAGCGTCTTCAAACCCCTAGCGCTGATGGAAACACTAAACAGAGAAGAAAAAGACTCGCTGGCTCTACTTTCCGAGACGCCACTCGAGGCGTATTCATTCTGCTCACGTAGGTGAGGTCTGGGTTGATGGGCAGAGAGACAGCACACGCCACACGCTATTTACATTTCAAACTCTGCAAGATTCCTGCTTCCCCCTAATTGATTGCAGCAGTGGTGGGCCACGATTCAGGCTGATATTTATTACCTGGTTTAATTAAAGAGAAAGCCTCTGAATCTGCACTGGCTGAATAATGGACGTTGAAGCTGATTTCTTGTAGTGCCAGGAATATAAGAGTGGAACACAAGTTGTCCTCCTCTGCTTAAAGGGATAGATCAGCTAAAAATGAATAATTTTGGCATTCGGATTGTTGAGTTAAATGAAGGTTTTCATGTCATTTAAATCTTTATGCAGCGGTTTTTTCATTGAATGATTATGTGACCACATGTAAAGCTCTGAAAGGGACCAAATAACAATAAAAATGGACCATAAAAGTATCATAAAATTGGTTCATACAACTTGTCTTATGCAGACATTCAGAAAACGTATTGACGGGTTTTTTTTATGTATCCCACCTTACAAATACAAGTCACACCTTGATAGAGACAAGTGGGGATGACAGGTGGGTAAATATCATTTAATTCGGTCATAAAAATCAATGGGTGTCTTCGATGGCGGTGCAGTCGGCTATAACCTGTTGTTGGACATCGATCTGCAAACTCTGAATAGAGAAATTGATTAAGTGGCTTTGGTAAAGAACGTTTCATCAGATTGCAATCAAAAGCCATGAAGGGTCAGTGGTGCACAATGGCATTTTCAAACCTGGGAACAAGAATGTACGTTAACGATCCTTGTGAATTATGGGGACATCATTCAAATGGGAATCACCAGATTAACTCATGGTGTGCCTCGAATCTTGTTGAAGAATGTCAGGCTCAATACTAAGGATTTTTTTTTCTGCCCAGTGGTTCTAATAAATAAGATAATGAGACAACATTTTAGATAGTGAAATGTCACAACTCTCAACTCCAATTTCGATAGCTCAGCAAAAATACTATATTGCACCTTTGTTTGATCCCATCTGGAAAATCCAGGTTAAGCCAGTAGCAGCAGTCTTGGTAGAAGAAGCATATCAAATGGCCAGTTCCCTCAGGGAGTAACCTGGGGTTCAATCTCTTGTTCAAAGGGGAATAATGGTGATAGATTATGGATCACTGCTTGCAGGTTTAAACCTGAAACGTTCTAGTTACCCAACCAGATCTTTATCCTGGTTTCAAACCACCCTGAATAACATTTGCTCTTTTAAAAGATCCTTTACAAGTCACACCACAACTTTCAGTTAACACGTCATCCATTCTATGTTTGGCCCTCAAGGACTTGGCTGCTCTTGTGGCGAATGGCACAGTCACTAGTAAGCCTCCAGTTACGCTGCGGCTGGTCATCCCGGCCAGTCAGTGCGGTTCCCTCATCGGCAAGGGCGGCTCCAAAATCAAAGAGATCCGAGAGGTGAGTGCTTTTCCATATCCCTATCTTTCTTTTCTCTGCCCCATGACGTCCATGTTAGGACTACTTGCGCTGTTGCATATTTCATGGGTTTGGATGCCAGTAAAAGCCCATTTATTTTACATTTATGGTCTCTGGGCTGTCAGGATGGTATGAGGTAATGGTGAATGGTCTGTCACGCTAAATTTGGAGTGTTCTGTAATGCAGTTGATGGGGAGTGTGGGCAATGGGAAGGTTGTTTGAGTTAGGGGAATATCAAGGCGTTCAAATAATCAAAGCAATAGAGTACGTTTTAAAACGGGGTATGTTTGGTTGGTTATTTGGTTGGAGGCTTTCAAGTTAGCAGCACAGGTAAACAGTTTTTGTTGACGACCAGCTTACAACTTCTTTTAAGTGACCCATATCCGAAATCTTCATTTACACTATAAACTTGGCAGAACAACCAAAGGTAGACGTACTGGCCCGGAAAAGATTAGGCAGAAAAGGAAGTAAAAACGCAATGGATGCAGACGAAATGATAAGACAAGCGTTTGCTTTCCGCACCATCTTTAAAGGTCAGCAAAACTTTGGGTTGAGCTTTCGTGCAGGAGCCAATCCTGCTCTTGGTGGATCACCAACCCTAAATAAAGACTCCTGAATTTAAACATGCTAATCAAGGTCTTAAGGATTACTCGAAACTTTCAGACAGGTGTGTGGGAGCCAAACTCTGCATGAAACTGGCTCTTCAGGAGCAAGATTTGACACCTGACCTATGTAAAACAGTGTACTAATGATCTGTTCTTCCGTTGTGTGGCAGAAAACAGGGGCTCAGGTACAGGTGGCAGGAGATCTGCTCCCTAACTCCACAGAGAGAGGCGTGACGATATCTGGCAGTCAGGACGCCATCATCCAGTGTGTCAAGCTCATCTGCACTGTAATACTGGAGGTAATTTGACTCCAAGCAAATCCATTTGGCTTCATTAACACATTTTAATGCATGCACCGGCCATGAAAAACTGTTGTGGATGACTATTGTGTGATATTCTTAATCTACAAGACTTCAAAGGCTTCTGTACTTCAAAGACGGCATACTGGTTTTCAGTAGAAGTTTTAGTGGCATTGAAAAGAATGGGTACGATAAATTTCTGTAGCCTAAACAGATATTTTTATTGCTTTTTGCAGCTGTCAAATACTTTTTTCAAAGATACTTGATCTAACTAACTGCACGTTAAAAATCATTACAGTAATGATTATTGAATGTGTTCTCTCAGATCTCCCACAGCATGAAATGCATTTCCTCTCAATGGTTTTCTTTTGCTCATAAATGGTTCAGAAAAAGATTTTAGCTTTTTTATTCAGTGGATTGTAATGCATGCGTCCTGGTCGTTCTGTTAATTTTTAATGGACCGGACGGATGAGGGCCAGATTGTTGACTGCGACACTGCCCATTTTAGGAATCCTCAACTGTCTGCTCGCTCCAGGATGCAAATTATGCAAAGTAACCCAATGAATATTTAAAAAGATTCTTCTTGTTTGGTTGAGCAAGCATGGGGGATGTGCTTCATTGGGTTTTCATTTTATCTTTCTTAGGGTTTGGCCTTATTCTGACCTCTTGCATTTTGGCATTTTAATCAAATTACTTTCTATGAGCAGATATAGTTAGTTAACAATAGTTATCTGTTGTTGTTTTGTGTAAGATGTGTTGTAAGATATTCTTCAGGCCCAGATGACACCTTGTTTCAGAGGGCCAAGAGACATTTAACAGTCATTTTGTAAATGTATTTTTATTATTTTTTGAAGTTATAATCTGGGTTTGAACAACAGGCTCATAGAGTAGCATCATCAAACTAAAAAACAAAGTTCAGATGCATTTTCTGCATTGCAAGTTTTCCATCTGAGGATATCATGAGCAAGCATTAATAGCATTCTGAAATTATCTAGCCAAATGACTTCCTGTGAGAGGATAATGGTATGCTTTTAAGTGATCCGATGAAGAGCTGATCGATACATGTTGCATTTGTGCACCGTGTCAGCATTTCCGGTCATTAAGATAATATGACCAAATGACTCTGCTTTAGGTAAGAGAAACCTATGGGTGAATCTGTATAGTCCTGATTTAAAGTTACAAATTGCTTTATTTTATGTTTGCAGTCTCCTCCAAAGGGTGCTACAATTCCGTACCGCCCCAGTCCTGCTCCAGGTGCAGTTCTTCTTGCTGGAAATCAGGTAAAAATACACATCAACATGGCAAAATGTGGTTCTTTCATCAACAATACTAAGTGTCCCACTTTTCTTCTCATAAAAATCGCAACATTTAAAGGTGCATATGAAAGATGTTTTTATTATTATTAATTTTTTTATTCAAATGAACAAACTGTATTTGAGCAAGTACATAAAAAAAACCACAATCTCTTGCCTTACCCTGATTCACAATGAATCTTCTTATAATAATGAAATATAATTTAAGCTGTCGGGTCAGATTTTGCAGGAAGTGTCAGCTTGACATTATTTGTCTTTGTGTGGTTGTCAAATTCATAAATTTTTTAACATTATCTATTTTAAAACAATTGTTTTCAACGAGTTCAAACAACAGTGGAAAACTCACATACTCAAGAGGTATTATTTATGTAAATTTTGACATTCACTGTGATAAACTGAGTGCCTGTAACCACTGGTAACCTGGTAAACCTCAATCCATCATATCCTCAGCTGAAACCAAGCTAATGTGATCACCTATACAATTCTCCGTGATTAACTTGCAGTTTTAAAGGGGTCATGAACTGCATTTTAAAATTATTTTATGTTTCCTGAGGTGCAATTGTCAAGATTTAGAAATAAAAGGCTATTTTCGACCCTGATTTCAGCCCTCAATTTTGAAGTGGCATGTCTGCTGTGAGATTTATATGTAAACGCCCACTGCTGTGATTGGCTAACATCTTTACATTTGAAATAAGTATTACATGTGGAACTCATCCGCATCTTAAAACTTTTACTGTTTTTACTATAACAGCTGTCGAGATAAACGAATCATGAAAAGTGTTGATTATAGCATTATATTTAGCTCTTCACCCCTGGCATTGAAAGGTTGCAGCCGATGACAGACATGACTGTTGAGCGCATGAATGCAGTGACCTCATCATTGCAGCTCGATTTCTGCACTCTCACGAATGCTTTCATCATAACTAACAGTGTAAACACGATGTAAATAAGAGTCGTTGATTATGATGGGTATATAATATAATCTTTCTGTATATAATTTAATCACAATTTAAATAACAGATTTTTTTCATGCTACTAAGAGAAACAATGTAAAGTTGTCCGTTTAGTCACTGCCTTGATCTACGAATGATAAACAGCTTTAAACGATTTTGAGACAAAGAACGTCTGACTGTACATAAATTACATCGGAATTCACTGATCACAGATCATGAAAAAAATTAACATGGTTATTTACATGTGGCATTACTGTCAGGTCCATATCTTACAGTAAAAGTCTGTTTGCAAAGCCTGCGCCGAAATTACGACTGATTTACCAAAGAATCCACAGTGAAATGTACCGAACAAACAAATAAAAGACATTCACATAGTTGAAAATAAATAAGTAACCCTCATTAATAAATAATCCTTTGGAAGGCAATGTTATTTTTAGTCCAGTGATCCTGTTTCACTCTTCTCTTCTCATCTCACTAACGCTCCATTGGGCGGGGCCAAATATGTGATGATGTAGAAGTAGGCGTTGATTTGATTCTGTAGAGGCGGTCTTTCGTGACACTATTACATCCTAATGTGAATTCGAAATAAGTCGTTTTTTGAGTTTTGTTTCAATTAAAATTTCAATTGAAATTTACAGGATGTTTTTAATTCATGAACCATTTAAGCTTCAGCTGGGCAAAACTTTCATAGTGCACCTTTAATAAGCATTAAATGAATAGTTCACTCAAAAAAACCAAACACTTTTTTTCATAATTTACTCACCCTCATGTAGTTTCATAACTGCATGACTTTTTCCTTCTGTGGAAAATAGATGAAATTTTGAATATCCCAGAGCTCTTTTTCCAGAGTACTGAAAGTGAATGACTGAAAAATGACAAACCAATCACAAAAAGTGGTCCAGAAATCGTGTACTATATTCCAAGTCAAATTTAATTTTGGGGCGAAACTATATTCCTTCAAGGCCTTGTTCTCACAGCACACAAATCTGATTTGTTTTTGATTTGTTTCAAACTGACATTTTGCAAGGTATGAAATTGGAATCTATTTGTTCAGACAGTGTCGTCAATGTCTGCTACAGCTACAGCGATTGTGACAGTCATGACGTAGGTGTCACCATGATTCCAAGATAGGTGCTTCTTCTACAGAGGAAATTAGCAGTTGTCTCTGTGCATGTCAATTATGGCTTCTCACCATGGCATAAAACTTATTACAGTATTGCATTACAGTATTTTACCAAGCATAATGTAGTCTAGTCTACAAAATAAAAATAAAATTAAATAAAAGATTTTTGATGCCTGCAGGAACAAGGCCTAATTGTCTCAAATATAATTAATGGGATTAAACAGATCCAAAAACATAAAACCCACCTGTAAATATGCTGCGTGCACTGAAAATACTTTATATTAATTTGATTCTTAATACAGTAGAGTTTCATAAAGCCCCACACAGCTGACAGCATGTTGCCTCTATTTCCTTTAATAAAACGAGTCTGTCCATCAATGAAGGGGGTTGGGGGGTGCTGAGTCTGTGTTTATGAAATATTTCTGAAGCTTGCTTGTTGTGTGTGCTATTATTAATGTCATGGAGTGAAGTCATGTAAGTATTGCAAACATGTATAAAGATGTTTAGTTACATTTATTAGTTTACACGCTTTCAAATGTGGCATGTTCGAATTTAAACCTGCAGCTAATATACTAATACATATTGCGAAAAACCTCAATAGACCTTATTCAGTGTGAACGGCATATTTAATTTGACACAAACGAAAGCGAGGCTGAGGGATGGAAGTACATTCATTGTCTATTCAAAGAACGTCATATGTGTAACACAAGTTGAACTAATTTGAGTGCAAATACTTGAATTCATGATTGAATAAGTCATCGAAATTTAACGAGATCCTTCGTAAAACTATTTGGTTACACTTTATTTTAAGGTGTCATTGTTACAGTGTAATTATACATTTAAGTTCTGAGAAATATTAGTTAACAACATGCACTTGCTATGGGCTTAGGGTTTGGATTAGGGTTAGTTGCAAGCAATTATGCATAATCTGTACATGTGTAACAAGGACACTGTAAAATAAAGTCTTACTAGCTATTCCTAACTAGGCTGTCAGATTTAATTGAATGGCCATTGAACAAACTGTGCTTCCATCCTTCACAGCCTTGTTTTCGTCCTTGTCAAATAAGTATGCTGTCTACCCGGACTAAGGTCTATTGTTTCACTCTTTAATCTATTGTTTTGCCTGTTATTCACTTCACATAATTCTCAACACGTCTCCAGAAGAGAGTAGAGAGGCCGTTATGTTTATTCATGTTGACACGGCTATTCATTATCAACACTCCTATGCACGAATAACAGTAGCATTAAGATCAATCAGGCTCATGAATATTCCTCACCATTAAAAGTGCTTTGGAGTCATTTGCCAATGGTGTAATTAATCGCAGTGGTAGAAACTTTGACGTGCATACTTATGATACATCGTCTGTTTGATATATTTATGTGTATGTCGTAAAAAGTGCAAGATTAATGTCTAATAATGAAATTAATGTTCATTGCTTCGTATCAGAGAACATCTTTTTTCCCCTTATTAACCCTTTTCTGTCTGTATTCAAATCACGCTTGGTAATGACAGCAGTAACAGCAAAATGATGTACGCTGATGTACAAGCGAAATATGCATATTCGTAAGACTAATGAGTAATGACATGCGAATGAAGCCTTGGTTTGTGTCTCTGTCCCCTATTTGCCTTTTTAAGGTTTTCGAAACGTCAGAGTTTGCGTCTCACCCGCTTTTCTCAGTGGCTCAGGGAGGGCTGGATCTGCAACAAGTGAGTATTATTTATCCATGACGGATAATATAGGGAGCTGTGCTTCCCACTCTTTCTTTATTTGCCTCTTCCGCCCCTGCATGGAGATGGGAATTCTGTTCCCCTCTGTCATTCCTCTTGCCGCATGTTGCAGCCAGTGTCCTGCCCACTTGAGCAAGGGAGCGAGACTATACAGCAATTACTGTTTTTAGATATGAGATCTAAGATACGTTCCATTTGGGCATGGCTTTACCCTCGACCCACTGCAATTGTCTTGATTTTTGCTGAGCATTGTGTTTTGACTTGACTTTGTAAAGTTGTGTAAACTTTACAGGTATCAGGTAAACGGTGTCCCCCAAGGCTATGGCTTTGGTCCTATTGTATTTACAAAATTTAAGATCACTATTTAAATAACTAACAGTTAGCTCTTTTCCATACAACTATAAGTCCAAACCTCCCCCCATGCTATGTAAAACATAAAATACATAATCCATAGTTTGAGTGAGGAACTGAGCTCAATTTAAATTGTCTTGATTTTTCATCTCACTCCCCAACTTGGCTTTGAAGTGTGTAATTACAGGGCATAAAAAATATCACACTTTAAGAGGTGTTTATCACTGACGTTTCTGTTAGGAATAAACATCTATTCTTGATGTTTTACAATTACAGGATTCTCTGCCAATGTGGAAAGTTCAATTGAGGACACTATGATGGTGTGAATGACTGTTAATCTCTCAACTTAATGTTGAGGTCTTTTAGGCAGACAATCATCAGTGTATATGCGCATGTTTTACTATGAAGATTAACAGGAACGGTTGATAGCATCACCCATCCCCAAGTCAGCAGTTAAACATACTGATGAAAGAATGTTTATCATAGCCTAGAGACGCAAAATATCAAGGCCAAAACTGTTAAGCATGTGTTAAAAGGAAATATCCTCAAAAATGATCATTGCCTTCTGCTGTGAAACCCAAAAGGAGATGTTTAGCAGAATGCTGCTTTTATGCATTTATAAAAAAATAAAAACATGTGAGAACCAGTGGCATTTGTTGTAAAAAAAAAAAATTGTTAGCATAATGCATATTCCAATTTTGAATTCAGGAAAACATTTTTAGTAAAACAACAAAAATGTTGTTCTCTTCCTCACACAAATATTTAATTGGATGGAAAGCAACTGCATACATATTAAATAAATCATCCAGTGTGTTTTGAGAGTGAAGTAATAATGACAGAATTTTCATTTTTCGGTGAACTATTCCTTTAAGTGTCAGCCTCCTCTGACTAATGCTGATGTGAAGGCTAAAACGGGGAATCATGTGACCTTCCAATGCACGCACTCTACCTCGAGAGCTGTAAGGACGAGGTGTCAGGCCCGAGCAGTGACATTCTCTTAAACGAGCGGAGATAAATGCTGTCTGCCAGAGACGGGACTGACAACATCACCGCGGCTCTCGCTAATGAAGGTCCCACGTATGTGTGTGTGTGCATAAGGATTACGCAGCGTAAGTGGCTCAGCCAGGCGATTAATGCTTTTCTACATTATTTACGAGCGTTCTGAGCTCGGTGAACAGGAAGGAAAGAAGTAATAAGGAAATTACTAAAAATGATGGAAGCTCCGCCTTCTCCTTTTTCGCCCCCTTAAGTCCTATCCCGGGAAGCACATGTACGTTGCCAAGCATTTGGAAGCATTGTATTATATTTTAAAGTAATAGTTTACCCCCAAATAAATTCATGTTTATTATTATTATTATCATTATTTACTCACCCTCATTTTGTTTCAAACTTGTATGAGGGCCGCAGAAAGAAATGGCTAATAAAGGCCATTATGCACTATATTCCAAGTCTCCTGAAGTAAATGATAGCTTTGCGTAAGAAATAGACCAAAATTTAAGTCATTGTTCGCTCTTTTCTTCTGTATTGTGAAGTACATCCGAATGTAATAGATTGTCAAAAAAATAAAATGTTAGGCAGGGATTTGGTTCTATCCATCGGTGTATTGATTGGATTTTGAGATGTGGATGTTGCACTCAAACATAGAGCCTGGCATACGTCACCAAAGAAAAGTAATTTTCACTGAAAGATCCATTTATGACAGTTTGATTTAAAATAACGAGGTCAAAATTTTGGTACAAAATTAAAGGTATGCACAGATGAACTGTTCAAAGTAGGATCTAACTATATAGAGTGAATTTAAACATCTCTGATCTCAAATCTCATTTGCATTCAAATGATGCGTCAAGATGCGTTGTCAGGTTTGAACTTAAATTGCGGACTATCTTGACACAAAGCTGTTGTGACTTCAGAAGACTTGAAATACAGCGCACATCTTGGTTTTCTATTTTCTTTTTTGTTTTAAGATGGGCTCAGACTACAGGAGTTTTAGGCCGATTTATGACTGATTTACCCCTCCCAGCATTCGGAGAAAAACAATCGTGTCCAGGGCCTGGCTGGTTCCTATGTTCGGTCCAGATTATCTAGTAATGTGAGGCGTTTACAGATCAAATCTTAAACCTCCCGTTCTGCTGTGGACACGTCGGGGCCGCCCCGATAATATCAAACACGTTTGATATTTAGGATTTTAAATCGGGATGATTACGACTATGATTACGTCAGTACTTCCACAATAGCCAATTAGAGTCTACAAGGAGATGGAGTGACAGAACTTTTGAAATGGCGACCGTGAAACAACAAGCAGCTGTACGGGTGTAGTGGACAACGGAGATGAAAGAAACCGATGGTCAAAATGTAGTAACAACACGACTGCCTTTATAATGTCTCCTCGTATGATGTCCACAGCAAGTTGCCGCGGCACAGTATCTATTTTGTTTACATCCGCTTCTTCGTGAGATTGCCTGAGGTGCTAAATCTGACATGATGATCTTAAGAATATCTTGTAGTGTGTAATACACCACGATTTTCAAGTCTTCTTGTGTGTGCAGGTTTGAGATCTGAAAGATGAAAATCTGTGAAGATTCTCCATATGTGCGTGATGCAACCAGATTTCACAATCGGTTAAGATTTAAAAACTCCTGTAGTGTGAGCCTGGCTATAGCTGGACTTTCTGATCTTCAAACCCCCTTTATGTGCTCCATGGAAACAAGCAATTCATATTTTAAACCTTTTTAGCACACATTGAAAAAGGAGGCTAAACAATAGAGATAGCAAAACAAAATAGGAGTATATCAGAGACATTGAAGGGTAGGGGTGGCAGTCACGTAGAAGATTCTGAGCTCACCTCCGGAGACAAACTAAATCCGTCCTGACAAAGAAAGGTCATGTTTTGCCCCCTAAACAACATTTTCCTTGAGAACTGTGACCAATCATTTTCATTAACGTGGCTGCCAGAGACACAAACTAGGGTTGCTCTTCAACATGGACTGCCATTTCTGCATCACTGATCTTTTTATTTTATTTTCCATTTTATCCTCCCTCGGTTTCTTTCTCTCCATCTCTCTTCCACGTGTTAAACTTTTAAACAGGCTTATGCAAGAGAACCTCTGGGACTAGCACGTAGCATTCTCTGTAGCTTTTGCGTCTGGGTATTTGCTTCTTATTCTCTTTGATGCAGAAGCCTTGATTCAGAGATCTTCTAGTTTCACATCTGTCCCCTTTCAACAGTTTCTGAACTATGAGAGTGAGTGTAGTGGGGGCAGAGACCCCCTAGTTCTGGCCTAACCAGATGACAAATGCCCGAAAACCCTCTAGAATCATCCAACAGATCAGCAAAGACAAGCAAACAACTTCAGGCTGGAATGTGCATATATCTTAATGCATATTCATAATTTAGTTACTCATCCCGCCTTGAGGAACAACAGTATGAAAAGTATATACATGTTAAGTTGTTAGCCAATAATAATATTTCAATTACAAATTGAAGTCAATGTCAACATGAAATGGCAGGTCTAACCCATCTATTATTTAATTTGTGTCATTTCTGAGTAAGAAAATGGTATTCTGTGAAAGAAAACAATGTTGGGTGAAATGTTTTATATTTTAGTAAATTATGATTTGATGTTGAGTTTAAAGACAGAGAACAAACAACCCTATTAATGATTTGGGTCAGAGAGAAAAAAGTTTTAGTTTTTATATTTTAAAGTCGTCATGGAATCAAAACTGACTCTATTTACTTTGTAGCGTACATTACTAGTCTTGTGGTGGACAGAAATTAGCTTGTCGTGGTAAACTTTAATCAAAACCTGAAAATTTGTCTCCCCTTTGGAATGGCATTCCTTCTCTGATGATGTCAGTTTGACAGCTTGGGTTGTTTCCTCCCCTCCAACCGTCACTCTGCTGGGAGCGAGGGATGGAGAGGTGTGCTAAAATAAAACCCTGCCCTCTATTCAATATTCTGTTTCACTTGGAAATACGTCACAACATTGAAGTTAATTCGGTTTCAACTTCCGGTTCACAGGGACTTCGGTTCAAAGAAAACTACAAAACACTGCAACAGAATTACCCTGTTTCTAGTTTTGTAGTTGCTTAAAATATTATGAGGAACTTTAAAAGAGAATAGTTGAATAAGATGTTCTCCATTTTAACACTCTTCACTATTTCTTTTTCAGGCTTTAGTGTACAAAACCAATATGGCATTCCACACTCAGAGGTAAGAAGCTTTAGAGAGAATTTCTGAGTACCATCCTCATACTGCATAACTTTCATTAGATGAGTGTCCTTTTGTGAAGTAAATGAGCCTGTTTTACACTTGTGAATTAATTAAATGATTCAATACTCAGCTGTGTCTTCTGATAAGGGTAATAAAACCTTTTCGTAAGAATGAAGTGACATTTCCCTTCCGTTTTTCTTTTATCTCAGTTGGCCAAGTTGCACCAGTTGTCCATGCAGCAGGGTCTTGCCCCCATGGCTCAGCCCACGGCCTCCCAAGTTCTGTCCGGTATGTTTTGCCCATCCAAGTCTCTTTGAAGAGGAAGATAAGGGTTGGGATGGGTTATTATGGGTTAGACAGTGGCTTAGACTTGTCGCCACCTTACTCACACATGCAGGACTTGCCTTTTTCAAGCTTCACGTGAATTAGTAATTTGGTCAACGATCAGAATTAATTCTTTGAAAAAGATCAAAAGTGATCTGACTCGGTTTCAAGGCCAGGAACAGTGTGAATGAAGAGAGACGTAGTTTTTTTTTTATCAGTCAAGTTTGTAGTATACTGAAGTGGTTTATAAAGAGAACTTAAGTGTGAAAACACCCTATATTTACCCAGAAGCACAAGACTGCTTTAGCAGTGCTAAATCTCTGTGTACAGCGATTGTGGATGTGACACAATTCCACCAGAGAATTCAAGCTAGTAGATTCAAACAAACCTCCCAAAGACCCATAGGCCACCCATGTTCAAGGTAATACACCTGAGCTCCATGGAGCATATGGCACATGCAGATTACAGCTGCAAAAACGGGGCCAAACATTACAAGGCTCCACAGTCAGCTCCTGGGGCTTCTCAGAGCTGTGATAAATGTCCAGCTAAAGCTCTCCTTTTCTTGTTCCCTTTCTTTTTTTTCTTGCTCACAACCAGACATCCAATTATACAGCCACCCCAAGTTTTTCAGTGATGTCTTTCAAGCTGCCCGGAGATACCCACATTTGTGAAAGGTTTGTTGTGTAGGATCTCTTAAAGCCAACAGACTGTTGAACATTATGGTAAATAAGCACTTTCGGTGCAAATGTGAGAATCAAAAAGCCTGTTCGAGGAATTGAAGGGTCGAAACAAATGTAATAGTTGCCCCCCGCCGCTAAAATTACAAGACCACATCCTATCATGATATGGCTGGGGAATTCGATTATGTCGGAGGTAAAAACCTCATCAGTCAAGGCAATGTTTCAGTCTATTAAATAGGCCCCTGTTGGGCTGGGAGGCACTGCTGGGTCTGGGCCTCCTGCTGAGACAGGAAGTAAAGGGAAAGAGATACAGGCTAGCTCTGTGCACGTTGTTAGCGATTAGGTGATAGCATCCAGCTAACAGATAGGAGATCGCTTAAAAGAATATTCTGGGTTCAATAAGTTAAATCTCTTAAATTTGTGGCCCAATGCAGATCAAGAGAAGATAATTTTGGGTCAGAAATAGGCCTACGTTGAGACCATTGAAGAAAGGGAAAGAAGAAAGCAAACAAACTACAGTGAATTATCCTATGGTTTGTTAATGTGGTACCTGTTCCTCTTCCCGCAGGCATGGACTCCAGTTCCCAGACAGCATCACAAGAACTTCTCATTCCAAATGACGTAAGGAAAACTTCTTTTTTGCAAGTATCGCATTGCTCAAGATACTCATTGATATTTCTGTAAAGAAACACTTTTCTTTTGTAATAATGCTTAATTTGATGTCTTACATGAAGACTATATTAAGCCTTTGAGAATGGTCAGATAGGCGCTTTAGAAAAGTCATGTTTTTTATATTCTTGAGAGCACCAATCATGGCACACTTTGGCCTTGCAGAAATCCTGAAACTTTTTATTTCAAACTGTCCACCCCCTGCTCTGAAGAGAGCTTCACAAGATCCAGTTCAATCCTGTCATGGCGTCTGACAGCTTAGCACTCCTTTGCTGTCAAAACAGAGACGGTAAATAAAGCCAGAGCCTTTTGTCAGAGCTCGAGGTTGCACCCAGGGGCAAATGGGACGTTCCCTTCATGCCAGCTGACCAGGGCTCCCTCCCGCCTCCACGTCTCCCTGAGATCACAGGATTAATCGACTGGCGAAGGGCCCAGCTGTGGACTCAGTACTCAATACATATTTTCAACTCCCATTGTTTTGTTATTTTAAGGCTTCATGCCCGACTCTATTCTTTGACTTTTTCCCATGATCTGATTGTTTTTTGTCTCACACCAGGTCTCAAAACATGTTTTTAAAAGTAAAACTGTGCTGTTCCATGCTGTTGTACTTTGTTAAACTTTTTTTGAACATAAGTATGTGCCCGATGTGAACTACTCCTTATACTGTGCTGTTTGTCTCAGTAAATGTAGTATCAATAGAACTAACCTACTCATAGAATGAAAACAATAAGATATACTACTTGTACTGTAAATGAATGTGTCAAAATTGGATGGTTTTAGATAATTTTACGTGCCTACATTTATATCCTTTTGACATGGCAAAATTAAATACATAAAATAATGAGAATAATATATATATTCAATGAGAACAGCAAGTGAGTGAAATTTGGAACATTTGCAACACATAAAAGCTTCATGTAAATATTTATATATCCTCAGCATTTTTTAAAAATATTTTACTAAACAGGTTTGAGTTTTTACGCTTACGGAGTGTATCAGCATTTTTGATTTCTTGTACAGCTATAATGGCTGACAAATTAAGTGACAGCATTATCTAGAGTGATTCTGTACAAGTGAAGTCATTGACTACCTTGAAGCACATTAACAGAAAAAGAGTCAGCTCTTGTCAAATTGACACTAGCTTCAAACAAATCTTGACTTGCTGAATGGTTCTTAACCTCTTCATACATGATAAACTTCAAAGCAACTTCAACCATTTCTCCAATCAAGAGCTAATTTAGCATGCTTGTTCATATTCCTGCATAAAGCAGGGTGATGAAAGCATGTATTATTGAAATTCCCTCGCAGCGATGCAATTCCAAGGCAAGGCGACATCAAACAGACATCAAACGGCGGCAGGCTAAGTTGTTTATCATTCGCAATCAGGTTTCTCTCTATAGAGGAGCAGTTTCTCCATGGTGAACCATCCCCCCTTAAATCTCCTGAAACATGCTACAATTAGATTGGGATCGGATCTGTGCTCGAGAGCACAGTAGTGGCAGCGGATGAAGCTGGGTCAGAACTGTACCTGTTTAAAGATTGCCCTGTGAGAGGTGGACGAACCCATCAGTGACACCAGTTTTTGCTGGCAGGAGATGTGTCCTCGCTCCTCAGACTTTCAAAACTAAGACCCAAGAAGTAGATTCACCTAAAATAGGCCTGTCTCCAGCTTGGCTAGGTTATATATACCTGTATCTTGCTTTAGACAGATTTGAGCCATAGATTGCACCTTGATTTCAGTGGATACAAAGAAATCAATAAAACAAACCAAACTGAACTTTTTTCTTTGGTTAACTTGAAGGTTGGAGGAGGCTGTGTGGGTGACGGTACTTTGTTTCATTATCCTATTGCTTGAGGATATATAATTCATAGATTTCTAAAAATGAAGGATGTCAGTGGGCAAATATGTGGTGCAGTGCAAAGGACATGCTGGAATCCTCTATGTCAGGGCGGCAGCGAGACCTGGCGGTCGACTGCAAGCACTTAGCCACAATCAGCTGAGCCATTAATAGCCCCTGGGCACCAGGGAGAGCGGTGTGACAAATCAGGAGCTTTGACGTCCATATGACTCGTGAGGAAAGGAATGCTTTGTGGAGCAATTCTTGCCCACATAATTCAACTCACACTCAAAGTGAGGGTTGGGGGCTGGGATGCAGGGTGGACAAAAGACAAGCTGTCAGTCATTTGAATGATAAACTGTTAACTCATCCCGGTCGGGGTGACTTCACTTTATCATTGTTCAGGCTTGACACCAAGCCCTAGGGTCAACCAACCCCCGTGGTCCTTTTTCCTTCAAGCTTGGACACCTTCCACAGAATGTACAGGAACCACTGTATACATCATCTGGATTCATACAATACGTTTTTAAGGAGCTGACGCCCACAACCTTTTTTAAAACTTGATGCTGTCACAGTAGGATGAATTAGTTCAGCACCACCTGTTGTTGGTTTAAACTGGCCGTCTAGATCCACAGAACTATTAGCAGACGCTTGTTACAGAGACAATGCCAAGCACAGACACAGCCTTGTCATCTTAGGTCCAGATGAACAAACACATAAACTGGCATTTCAGAGCCAACCATGATGACATGCTCACAAAGAGAGATTGAAGTGTTTGTCAAGGAACACATTAGATACGGGCATGAGGGTGCAAACACTGTCCCTGAAATCAATTGTTACTTAACCACGCATGGGCGGTTGGGCTGTATGTCATGCTTTATGAATTTCAGTATTGCTGTTGACCAAGCGACGGAAATTATCCAGATGTAAAATTCGAGCAACATAAATTTGGCTTTCTTTACACCGATCATGTTGTCAATGTTTATCATGCTGCAATTTTGTACTATGAGCTATGATATCCAATCCTACTCCCGGAGGGCCACTGTCCTGCAGAGTTTAGCTCCAACCTGAATTAAGCACACTTGATCCCGCTAATCGAGATTTCAAGAAACCTCCAGGCCGGTATGTTGGAGATAAACTCTGCAGTACTTTGGCCCACCAGAAGCAGGACTGGACACCCTTGTCTTAGAGGGAAATAGTGTCATAGAATAGCTGTTTAAATCTATTATTGATCTGATTGGTCTTGTACTTTCCTTTCAGCTGATTGGTTCAATCATCGGCAGGCAGGGTACCAAAATCAACGAGATCCGCCAGGTGTCGGGGGCTCAGATCAAGATTGGCAGTCAACTGGACAGCACTAGTGACCGACACGTCACCATCACAGGCTCCCCAATCAGCATCAACTTGGCCCAGTATCTAATCACATCCTGGTAAGTACTGGAAGCCATCCCATCCCACTAACAGATACAGGGTGTTTGTACTTGCCACTCCATGTGTTTATGTGGCATATTTTACACCATAATGCTCTAGAGGACCCTGAAGTAGGAGACCCTGACAAACCTCTGGGAATATTCAATCAGGGGTCTCTCCAATCCATAGTTGCTGGCAAAAAAGAAGCACTGAGCAAAGGCATTGAACAACTAAAAAGCAAGAAGATGTGGCGGAAAGAAGCCAGGCTGAGGGATTAATTGGCCAAGTTTCAAGCCAGAATCTTGTTAAAGCTTAAAGGCAGAGCATTTTGGCCGCCTCATAGACAAACTGTATTTTTCTCCCACGTGATCTATGCGGTTGCAATTTGATCAAATGTTGTGTCAGGCAAGAAAGCAGTAAATTCCTGACAGCTCAGTTCCTCAGCAAAGATTTCTCCATCAATGCTGGGGCAAAATTTAATTTGCTAATGTAACTAAATTAATAGTTCTGTTCTTTATTCAGGCTAATGAAAATGATCGTTGAATACTTATAACGGCAGTTCAATTAACCTAAGGTAGAATTTGCAAAACACACATAAACAATTCAAACCACAAGAACATTTTTATAGTTCTTGTTAGTAAAGATCAGTTATTCTGTTGACCGGAGCATGTGCGTTAATGAATACTAATGAAGAAACAGAACAAGACCACACTCCAAATTAGTGGCTTTAACAATCAGTTATTGCATTTTTCTGTATTGGCTAGCAAATAAATTAAGATTTCGAACAGATGCAGTGTCATGTACAAAGTTATATATTAATTCATCTAGCATATTATGACTCAGCAAGTCGACAAGAGAGCAATAATTGGGTCTTGAATGAAATATTTATGCTTGTCTCAGGTGTGTTCAACAAGCAGACCGGTGCAGAATGTCAAACTCACTCTGAGAAGCCCCTCATTATTTTATTTGAAATATGTTACTCAGGCTTCCTGCATGGAAAAATTACTATTTTGATTTCAAGATATTTTAAGAAAGCTTTTGTTGTTTTGCTTCTGTCTTAATATTATTGATTTTACTGGTTTCTCATCAGTTGAATCCTATCAGTTTGGTTTTTGCCAAGTGACGGCAACAAATGGCGATCTCGGAGCAACCCAAGGCACTCTAGCGTCGAATATTTCCTTAACTAGTCAGCTCCAAACCATTAAAAATCAAACATGATTATTCATGTCCTAGGAAGTCTGGAGACGTCACCCCCAATCAGTGTCACTCTCGAAGAATACTTCCTATGAGACAGACGTCTCGTTTCAATGCATTGCATCAGAACGTTCTGCATATTGAACACACCCCCTATACGTGATAATGAGAAATCAGTTCTACGCCCTCGAAATACATTAATGGCAGAGCACGTTTGATTACATGCATTTGCAATGAGTACCATGTTGACAAATGCATCTTTTTGATAAAAGATAAAGGAAATGCTACTAAAAATTGAAATCATTTTGTTTCTTTTCCCAAAGCCCCTACCCAAGCCATCACCCTGAATTAAACAGCTCCTTTCCCATGAGTGCCAAGGTCCCCCCTCAAATAATCTGTTGCAACCACCAGCAAAACACACCTCTCTTATGATTTTTTTGTTTCTGTTTTTTGATTATTTTTTTTTATCTCTCTCAATTTTTGTTTAACATGTCTTTTATTTAACCTTCTAACCCTTCTCCATCCGGCTCCCCTCCCTTGTCCCTCCACCCTCCTCTCCTCCACCTCCTTCCTTCCCTCCCTCGTACAGTTTAGAGACCGCCAAATCCACTGCCCAGTCCTCCTCCATGTCGACCCCTGTAGACCTCAACATGAGCTTCACCCAGACTGCTCCCCCTGCATCGTCCTCTGCCGCAGCCCTGGCAGCGATGGGCGGCCTGCCCCACGCTCCAATCTTGGGCGCCCCCTATACCCTCCCCCTCTCCAGCCTCCTGGGAATCAAATCCGTCCCTTTCCTGGCACTCTCGGCCCCTGCTGCCCAAGCTGCCGCCGCCGCCGCCGCCGCTGCCCCTGCCCACGGCACCTTGGCTTCCTACACCGCCAAGATCTCCTCCGCCAACGGCATCAAGAAACCAGAGCGACAGAGTTTGCGCCCTACTGAAGTTCACTGAGAGGAACTAGCCAGTACCTCTTTTGTTTCCGAGACAACAAACCGGAAGGAATACTTTGAGGGTTATTCTCTTCTAGCCTGATGTAGCTGTGTAGAAACAGACGGTACCAATTTGTTTTCTTTTTGGTTTAGTAGCTCGTCCTGAAAAACGGTAGGAAAATAATGGCATCAATTTTAAGGTTTTTTTTGTTGTTGTTTGTTGATGTTTTTTGGCTGAGGTAGCCGCTAAAGCCATAGACTATTCCTAATCTCCTATTTTCCCGAAATCTTTACACGCGTTTATTGTCTACTCATATTTATTGATAACAATGAAATATTCCCGCAAAGAGTTTATAACGTAGAACACTGTTGACTGATGCTAATCTCTTACGTATCAGCTTTTATACAATGATGTCTGTGAATGCCTCTGTATACAACTTCCTGATTTTTTTAGAAATCTTTAAATGATGTATTAAAACAAAAATATGTTTTAGAAATCTTTAAATGATGTATTAAAACAAAAATATGAAAAAAAAAAGAAGAAATGTTTTTAAAATGACAACAGATCTTGCTTTTGTGTTACATTTTTACGTTTTGTTCACATTCGTTTTGAAATGTTATTTATTTTATTTATTGTGCGGAGTGTTTCTTTTACAGTCAATGTTTGTTTTCTGTAACGGCTGCAGAAATTTCTTCCACTCGATCATGGTTACATACGTCCTGAAAAAGACACACGTCTGAGTAACCTCGAACAAGACATTAGTTTAGGGTAGTGGGTTTCTTTACTTTATGGGAAGTGAATGGTGCCACGGTGAATTCTGGTATAAATATCCAAATACTAAACGGCTAACAAATTCATTTCAAAACTTGGCTAGCCATGGCTGAGTATGAACATTATTGTTTCAGGGGGGTTCTTTCACCATTTCTAATGGCATAAAATGACTACTATGCATGGTGACTGCCCTTGTTGGAACCTAATGCTGCATGTTGACTTGGCCCCTCACACATACACACTAGCAAAGATAGCTAACGCGTAGGTCTCTTTGTTGATGGCGTTAAAATAGGCAGTGCTGCAGAAGAGCAATATTTGTCTGAAAGTACTAAAATATACACATATAGCAGATCTACAATAAACATGCTTCAAGTGTAGCTACAGTAATCATTATGCTCAATCACAGAGTATATTACGTGGACTGACTTTTTTCTTTCTTTTTCTTTTTTTAATATAGAAATAATCACACTTATTTTTCTAAAACTAGAGTCCTAAAAAATTGAATGTGACCACTCACACAATTCATTCATGTGGTAGATGTAGTATAACCTTGACTCGTGTTTGTCATTTTTTTCTTTATCGTGACGTTTTTTTGTTTTGTTTAGATCTTTTCAAACGTCTGTCCCATACTCATTTGCATGAATTTAACTTGGCGTCTATGCAAAACATCTCGGGGGCGGTTCAGTGAGGTATCCTGTGTCATGCTTCATAGATGGCCCTAAATAAACCACCAGTGGGAAAGGGCTATTGGCAAAGACGGAATTCAAGGACACCGATGCTCTCAAATTTATGAACCATGCTATGTATAATATATATACATAAATATATAAATATATGTTATATTATATTCATATTTCCCATTCCAAAGCCTAACACATAACCACCCTCTCTTACACACTCTACGAAATGACACCGTGTGGCTTTGAAACGCACTGTCACTCTTCACCGTGATAATTCCACGATAGCCGGACAAGGTTTGAAAACTGTGCAGATGCTTGAATTATCCAAAGTCTGGTTTTTGGATTCACACGAGGTTTCGTTTGACAGCCTTGGCATAAATGCAACTCTTGTTTTAGTTTTATTCATCAATGCCATAAAAATGAATAAAAACAATACTGTATTAACGTAATCCAGTCTCTTTTGTTCTTTTTCAGCTGCGTGAAATGGAACAACATTATCATTAATAGCTAAGTGTGTGCATGCTGGGATAGTCACAGTGATGAACAATGCACAGTCTTTTTAAATATTTATTTATTATAGTTCATTTTTGTCATTTGGATCTTTAGACCTGAAACGAGTTTAAACTTAGACATCAAACAAACAAGCAATTAAAACTAAGCTCTAAGGTACAATGTGTGTTTTATGAAAGCAATAATCCCTCAAGGCCATTACATTGCAGTGATTTTATCATGGGTAAGGATGTTTGACCCTTAACTATGGTAAAATCAGTGTACTGGATAACCTCCAGTGCCATGTTGCTTGCATGAAACAGCAGCAGCAGTAATATAATACAAGACAGCAATATTAATTTCCGTCAAAATCATTAAAGACTGGAGTGATGTAGAGTACCAAACCAACCAGCATCTCAAAACTTTGCTTTTAAGCAACAAAAAAAAAAAAAATGGTAATGATATAATTGAATTAGAAACTATAACATTTCAGACATATAGGCCTGGTTTCACAGACGGGGCATAGATTAAGCCAGAATTAGGCCTTAGTTCAATTAAGACATTTGAGTAGCTTTTATAAATGTGCATTAGAAAAAGAAAACATTCCCAGTGTGCATCTTGAGAAAAAACAATGGCACTGCACTGACATATCTGAAGATATATCAAGGATCAAGCAAGTTGTTTTCAGTTAAAACATCTCAAACATGCATTTTAGTCTGGAACTAGGGTTAAGCCTTGTCTGTGAAACCAGGGAATTGTAATTGCTTAGTATTAAAACTATATATTTTAAGTTTAAAGTTGGCATGAAATAGGCTTTATTTTCCAAATGCATGTTATAGATCTTTTTGTGAATGATTCATGCATGGAAGCGTTTCATTAATTAACTTTTTTGGACCTTGCAATTCTTAATCAAAATGTAATAACTCAGATCTTCCAGTTAAACAACACACTTTTCTGGTGATGTATAATGGACTTCTCCAATCATTTCATCTGCTTAAACCCCCGCCCCTTTCTTACAAAGTTCGAATTCAGGAGTGTGTTTTCAGACAACGACGTAACTCGCTGCTTCACTACCATAGACAAAATCAACTAGCTAGTCCCGAAATTGTATTGTACATTGCCTTAGCATTACACTACTGATGCCTGACTGCTACATTACAATCTTTTGCATAGTTTTCCTATTGACTGCTACATTACACATCTTTTGCATAGTTTTCCTATTGTTTAAAAAAAAAAATCTTTAAAGTTCGGCTTTCTCGTGTGTCCCATTTTGATTGCGTCCCTTTTGAGCCATGGGGCGTAAAAAATGGGGGCTCGTCCGGGATCTGAACCTGGGACCTCTCAGCTCAAAAGGGAAGGAACAATCATTCTTATGTACTAGAACACGTATGAACATGCTCACTCTTTAAAAATGGCACTTTGTCTGACATTTGTAAATATTCTAAATAAAAGATATAGGTTGTCCTGAATGTCAGATTACTTATTTTGCTCAAGATAAGGATTTATTGAGTCCACATGTCATATGCAAACCAGAAACTCTGCTTCTAACCACAGTTGGAGAGCTGTCGTTCCAAACACACAACTTTGCGATGCTGTTTGCGAATGTTTGTTAGAACGATGGTTTCGGAAAACACAGACTCGTTTAACTATGCTTGATAACGACAGATCTTGCAGCCATAGTTGCTTTCGGAAAATGCACCCCAGATCTGCCTCCATCCAATCAACAACTGACGGACAGAACCAAATCCCCGCCCTACATTTTTTTTTTCCTTTTTCCATAATCTGTTACACTCTGATGTACGCCACAATACAGAAGAACAGATCTGTCGCTACTTCCGTTACATCGTAAATTTTATGCAAAATATTTAGATTTTTTCAACAAGTAATTTGAGACTGACTAGATTACATCTAGAATGCTTCATGAAAGTGGACAATCATCTTTTCACACAATCTTCATCTTTTTACTTAAATTGTAAGAATATGACTAATACATACTGATAAATAAACAGTAGGCCTATGAGGTAAAGCTATTAAATAGCAGTCCCAAACTAGTTTTTGTTGTATTTTGGGGTTATGGAAACAACATTTACCATGGAGAACACACAATACTAACATGAACTGTTAATGAAACATGGAAACTGCTCCTGATATATAGAATGAACATCATACCAGCATGCAGATCCTTCTCAGCTAACACATGACGTACCAGTAACGTGATTTATGGTATTTTACTTTTATTTTGTGACTTACTAATTGACAATGTAACAACGTTGCATGCTTGTAGTTTCTTTGCGCTTTATCGTGAAGCGATATACAGCGTGCACCGCCACATTTGCGTGTCCAATTGAAGAGTGAGCGCTACTAGCGCAGTATAACGGCTGACCGGAAAAGAAAGTTTGTTTTTCTGAGGTGAGAGACTTTTTATTTTGTAACAAGCGACGGAAATAACATATAGCCTGACAACATCTCATTTGACAGCAGCTACTGAATCAGGACAACGCGTTTTTCTCAGGCATTTAGGTAAGATTACATTTGAAAGTAAGTCTTTCAAAATAAAAGTCTTGCATCAGCAAAACATTTAGAATTACGTTTTTTAGTTGTTGATGTAGTTTCTTTGACTGCACACTCCACGACACACTCAGAACGGTCTCGCGACCCACCAGTTGAGAAACACTGCATTATGCAGTATTAATGCCAACACACTGTCATTAAAAGATTTGCCTGGCCTGTCAACATTGAGGTTACGTTTTTACAAGGTTAGCATCCTCTCAAAAGCTAATTAAAAAGCCATAGCGCTGTGGGCCGTTGAAATAAGCAGTCTAAAATAAGACATCCCACTTTGTTTGAACAAGTCTCTATTGTGTCACTCAGTGCAGACGGTGTATTTTCATTTCTGAGGAAGGGACCCTTGAGAGTAGTACAGCTGAATCTCAACAGAGATTGCCGAAATTCATCTGTATAATAAACAAACTCAGCTATAATAACATGCTGACACATCAGCCACCCCTCTATCTAACTATCCCAGTGCAACCTGGGCTGAGAGTGCCGCCCATGGCGGTTTGCCATCACGCCAATGAATGCAACGACGCCAGAGATGAAAGCAGTCTATGAATAAAGCTTACACCTCACAGCAGCTGCTCTAACACAAACAAATTCTTACAGGCGGGGTTTATCTGTCCCGAACGGGTGGGGGTGTGTGTAATGACAGCCTAAACACAGTCTACATCTCTCACAAAGGAACTCCTGATGCCCACACACGGCAATCCATGACATCTCGAGCAGGAAAAACCCACCAGGTTTGGTGTCCTCCATTGATGTCCACGGTCTGAGACGCACACTTTACAAGAGTAATTATGCAACAATAACCTCCTACAGCCAGTGAGTGGAATAATACTTGCAATTTACCAACAATTAAAGACAATCTGGAGACAAAGCAGTTTGAAACGGAAGCCAGTAATTATGTGGTGATGGCCATTTGGCTGTGGTGGGAACTAACACCAGTGGGTTTGGCATGCGAATAAAAGCTCATGCTCTGTGCCATGTATTGGGGGGAAAAAAACATGGAAATTGGAATGGAATTCACAGGAAACTGAAATCCAGCTCAGCCCATTAAAAAGAAACTAGAGTGTATTTTTAGCCTTAAGCTATCTAGAATGATTTAGGGCCACTGTGACCTTCCCTAGAGGCAATGTGAAAGCCTGTAAAATATTATGAAACTGAAAACAGCAACTTCACCATTTTCTATGAACAGGCCAAATCTCCCATTGTAACGTGAAAATATTGATTTTCTCTATACATATTGCCCTGGATTTGCCGTTAGTTGCCAAGTTGTAGCATATAGCCTATGCAAGTCTGATCTAGTGATGTCGATAACCAAGGTCATGTCTACCAAGTTTAAAATCGTATATTTTAAAGGCAAATGTCTAATTTCTGTATTCAGGCAATGCAAGATGAAAACAGAAACAAATATGGAACAGTTTATGCATTATAAAGTTGATAATATTTTAAAGTTTTCCAGTTTAAACCATTATAAAAATGGAAAATGGCTGTAATTTTGCACAGACAAGGTTTATTACACTAGCCTTACATTTAAACCCCACAAGAATTCCATTGTTAGAGCATCACTGTAAATGTGATTATTAAGTGCTTTTACAAACAGGGTTACTATACTTAATTCATTAAAAAAAACCTTTCAATAAAATACACTTTAACTGAAATAAAATCTAAAAAACTTTAGATAAAAACAAATATTTTATCATTTTTACCTTATTTTTACATAAAATTACTAAAAACTATAGTCATGATACTATTATAGTTTTAAAAAGTAAAAATTTAATAGTATCTCAATGGGGTTCAAAAAAGTAAGCTTACTGAGGAAAGACGTAATCGAGAAAAGTCTTATCTTAGACAATAATATGCATATTGTTTTAACAATGTACGCAATGACAACTTTTATGTCAAAAACAGGAGTGTTTGCATTAAACTGTTATCATTACAGGGTTATTATCGTTAACTAAAACTGGTTAAAACATTTCTGTTCATTGAAATGAAGCTGAAAGAAAAAAAAAAAACTTACTAAACTAAACGAATATTAGAAATGTTGCATTGGCACAATATAAGCACTAAAATTATTCACTGGAAATAGAAAAACTAAAACTAAAATTTAATAAGAAAATTAAACCTAAATAGCAATATTTTTTAAAAATGAAATACAATTACTAAAAATGTATCTAAAAAACAAAAACTAAAAAATATAAAAATACAATCTAATTCAAAATAAAACTAAAATAACACTGTAACGTCATTATTGGCTGGTCCTATACTGACGCCCCTGTTGAAATCGCAAAATGGTCACAAGAGTTCTGTGATTAATATATTTGATGTCCTTCACATTAGATTGATATTTTGCCTCCAATGCTACACACACAGCCATTCATTTGTCCAAGGCCAGGGCAAGAGGCATCATGGGATACACAATTACAAGTCATTATCCATGTGGACTCTGTCTGTTTTGAGGTTCAATGAAAAAAATAAAGGTTTGTATAATAACCTCATTCCTCCAAGATCAAAAAGACGATCAAAGGCAACGAGGTCTCGGGTGACCCGTTAATGAATGATGAAATTTTGCAGTGTGCTAATGTGATTCAAACTGGTACATAGTAAAAAAAAAAAAAAAAAAAAAAAAAAAAAAAATATTGAATGAAGAAGAAAGTGGGATGACAAACCAAATTGTTTAATACATTTGATGAGCCATTGACCAATCAAAACAGAGTAGATCAATCACTACAGACTGGGTCATCTGACCAATCAGAGCAGAGTAGACCAATCACAACAGACTGAGCCATTGACCAATCAAAACAGAGTAGATCAATCACTACAGACTGGGTCATCTGACCAATCAGAGCAGAGTAGACCAATCACAACAGACTGAGCCATTGACCAATCAAAACAGAGTAGATCAATCACTACAGACTGGGTCATCTGACCAATCAGAGCAGAGTAGACCAATCACAACAGACTGAGCCATTGACCAATCAAAACAGAGTAGATCAATCACTACAGACTGGATCATCTGACCAATCAGAGCAGCGTAGATCAATCACAACAGACTGGACCATCTGACCAATCAGAGCAGAGTAGATCAATCACAACAGACTGGACCATCTGACCAATCAGAGCAATCACAACCGATCACAACAGACTGGGCCATCTGACCAATCAGAGCAGAGTAGATCAATCACAACAGACTGGACCATCTGACCAATCAGAGCAGATCTAGGCTGTTGGAAAAGAGACTGAATCCTCTATTAAACAATTTCAGACACTGTGAGAAATGAGGTGATGCTGCAAATGTATATATGAGAAACTGAAAGTGTTTTATGACCTTGGATGCATGTAAACCTACTGTATTGCAGGAGACCTTCAAAACAAAATAAAGAGCCTTTAACACAGCATAATAGCAGCACTTTAATACCACCTGCTGCAAATTAAGGCTATAAAAACAATGATGAGCTCTTCAAATATGTTTAGCTCGTACCTCCCGTTTCGACAGGGAATGCTGAACACGGGTTAAGTGTTAAAGTGGCTGCAGTTTTAACTGAGTAGAATTCTCCCCCTTCCTAACCATTATTTGGATCCCGAGACGTCACAAAGGCGCGTGGGTTCGTTCTCAGTCCCTGTAATTACGCGTCTATGAGAGTGAGTCACACTGGCAGATCTGAAACTTATACAGCAATCCTACAATCAGCGACAATGAGGGTTTTCAGCACAGACAGAGGTCTGCGTGTTAAGCGATTAAACACAGGGGTCGGTCCCTCACGCTCATTCACTAGTGCGTTGAGCACACAGCCTATTTATCAAGCTATGCACACATGTCATGTACAAACTGCCTTCCCCATTCACTATATGCAAAACAAACTGTGAAAGGCTCCACTGAATGACCTGGTTATCAACACAGCCCTTCTGAAGAACTAAAGCTTTGCAGAGGAAGAGGCTGAATGACATTTCTTTGTGCCGAACCACCAAACCCTCTCTGTAATGGTGATCCTCAATCCAATACTGTAAACTCCTCACCTCAGATCAAACGCCTCTGAAATTTTCTCTCCCAGTGTCCCAGAGGATGGTTCAGGAGGACCATCAGAAAACGGGATCAATCACAGGGTCTGAAACAGGAGGAGGTGAAGGACCTGGACCCCCCTCCCCTCCCCCGTCACCATCTGCACATCTACAGGGGGGGGGGGAACAGCTGAGAACAACTCTAACATGTACAGATGTGCTTTCGTTTATACATCTGATGTATGGATATATGGAAATCGAAGGCCTTTTAATAAATAAAATCCAAATCAATCAGCAGAAGTGTTGGGTAGGGTTTAAATCTATTTGTTTGTTGTACACTAAATAAGAAAAAGTAAGATTTTTGTTTTTATTGTTTTTGAAAGAAGTCTCTTCTGCTCATTTATTTGATCTAAACGACAGTAAAAACGGTAATATTGTGAAATATTAACTAACTGTTTACATTTTAAGATGCATTTATTCCAGTTTTCATTCTAATATGATTTGATCAAGAAACAAGATTATTGATGCTGAAAAGAGTTGGCTGCTTCATATTTTTGTGGAAATTGCAAATACATTTTACAGGATTCTTTTATGAATAGAAAGTCAAAAGAACAGCATTTATTTTAAACTGATTTTTTTTTTTTTTTTCAATGTAAAAAGTCTTTACTGTCACTTTCGATCAATTAATTAATTAATTTTAAGAAAAGTATGAATTTCTTGATTTTCTTTAATCTTACTATTACATTTGAATGGTAAAATATGAAGCAGCACAACTGTTTTCAACATTACTAATCAGAAAAGTTTATTGATCATGAAATCAGCATATTAGAATGATTTCTGAAGGATCATGTGACATTGAAGACTGGAGTAATGATGCTGAAAATTCAGCTTTGATCACAGGAATAAATTATATTTTAACATACATTACAATAAAAAAAAATATTTTAAACTTAAATAATATTTCACTCTATTACTGTTTTTTTTTCATCAAACAAATGCAGCCTTGGTGAGCAGAAGAGACTTTTAAACATCTTAATTATTTCAAACTTTGTACTGGTAGAGTATTTGTGTATTATCATGTATTTGCATGTGGAGAGATCAATGTACAATGGCAGAGAGAGTACACTAAATTGCAGTTAATAACTGCTTTATAGACTGCCTATGCTTGTTAATGGAAAATGCTGTATCATAAGTTCAAACAGCTCCCCTCAGACAATCTCCCTGCTGTACAACATGCTCTTTATTAACATTTACTTCTAATTAGAAATGGGATACATGGCCTTCCCCTAAGGCAAATTAATAAAAGTGTTAGACTGGTGTTAAGAAATCTTCAAATCTAATGGATTGCTTCATGTTTTCTTAAATTTGATGGTGTCTTGATTGAAGCCTTTGAGACAATACCACAAAATCATATCCATATCACATGTAAATTAAATGTATTGAAATGATATAATATACACACACACACACACACATATATATATATATAATTGCAATACATGAAGTGTGCCATTTGGGACAGGTCCTTTAAAATGCTCACGCGCTCACCTGTGCGAGAGACGAGCCGGACATTGAAAATGACATATACCCACTCCTTAAGCCCACAAGACCGCAAGTACACATGGGTAGGTCTTCTGGGACAGAGCCTGGATGATTTCTGAAGGATCATGTGACACTGAAGACTGCAGTAATGATGCTGAAAATTCAGCTTTGATCACAGGAATAAATTACATTTGAAAATATATCAAAATAGAAAAGAGTTCTTTTAAATCGTTTAGACTTACTGACCGCAAACTTTTAAAGGGATATGTCACAGCTGGAAAGATGAATGTGTATTTAAATTGGGTCATTTATGTAGTAGAAATGTGAAATTATTTTAGAAGTTGGTGCCTTCTAGACTGAGAAAAGCCAGAAAATGTATTTTTGGCTCCTGTGGATGAAAGACAACAACTCCCAGAATGCACTTGCTTCACTGCCCTACGAGGACACTCCCAAGCCACGCCTACCGGTTACAGAGGGCGGTGTCGGAAGAAATTATACAACTAGGCTACTAGTCGAGTCGAAACTGAAAAGACGCCGTTTTATCGTGAGATCCCCCTATGGGCGGGTTGAAGACATGCGGAACGAGCTCCTCCTACTGGCTGTAGTCTCTCGCCTCTGGACAAAAGCCTCAGATGATGCAAAATAAAGATTTTTGCGTCATCTGAGTTTTTTTTCCAGACACACAATACATAAATCTCTCGTCTCAGGGGGACATGAGGGAGGGAAGCACGGTCATTCCAAAATACTACCGGGTTTCTACTGATACAAAGCTAAATGCTAATCGGTGAAGTATCCCTTTAAAGAGTCGCCTTGTCACGCAAGACGTTTTCTTAGAGCAACAACTTATGTTGATCCTGGAACAAAACTCCTGTCTAAAGACATAGTCCTACCCCTAAACCTAACCCTAAAATCAGAGGGAAAGGATAGGTAAATAAGAGTGGAGTAGAAGCCCCTAACCCTTTTTGTAAGCCTAAACTTGACAAACTATAAACCTATCCCTCAAATCGAATTGGCTGATTGGAAGTTGTTCCCGGGTCAACAAGATATTGATCCAGGACCATGTTCTACTTTTGAACGGTAGTGTGTACATTATGGGGTGCAACTTTTCTTGATGCGTTTATTGAGATTCACCCATCTGCATTGAGAGAGAGCATTGTTTAGTCACGTCTCCACAGGGTTGCACTGCCTGTTCTATTGTGCTGCTTCATGGTTTAAAAATACACCCGCAATCTTATCTGGACAAAACAGTCGACAATTGTTCCTGGGAGATTCCTGCTCCTGTCCCTGACTTAACGGAGTCGGATTTGCGAGACAGGGCCATAAGCTCCCGACAGCGATGAGCAGCTTTCTTTGTAGTCGTGTAACAATGCCTAAAGCTATATGGTAGGTATGTCACAGATACTTGTGACGGCCAAAAGCCACAACGCCACATGTCTGCCTGACAGAATGCAAAGCCCAGGCTCAGCTGACATCATCTGCCAGGCCTTTCGGGACTGCGGGACTGCTGGTGATGTGTGGTTGCACCATATCCTGCAAGCTTTACTAGGAATCCATGTTCATGCCCTCTTTGGAGCACATGGACGGATCAAAGGGGTGTACGGCAGATGATTTGGGGTCAGATGTTTGCATCTCAATGATTCTGGAAGATCTGGGGAGGGAGAATAATATCGAGTCAACATCAAGCCAACACATTTCTTTCTTTTATAAATATAAAAAAGACATGCGTAATTGCAGTTCTATAGAGGTCTAAGGCTACGTCGTCTACACCAGGGTTCCTCAAATCTGGTCCAGGAGGGCCACTGTCCTGCAGAGTTTCGCTCCAATCATAATCAAAGACACCTGAACAAGCTAATCAGTGTCTTCATGATTACTAGAAAGCTATGGCAGGTGAGTTTTTGATTGGAGATAAAATATGCAGGACGTCGGCCCTCTAGGACTGGATTTGAGGAACCCTGGTCTACACTAATCCAGATACATTTGAAAGCGCATCTTTTTCTCTGCGTTCGGCCTTTCACCCACACTGAGACAGCGTTTGTTGTCCTGCGAAAACTACAACGCTCTCCAGGTGGATACCATTAAAAATGCCGTTTTCGAGCTATAGTGTGGACTTTGAAAACGGAGGTATTGAAACGCAAGTCATGTGGCGCTTATCACACCGATAGATGTGTGTTTATAAAGGTATGTGCTATTCACAACACAACAGTGTTGTTAATGATAAATGCTACTTTGTACAATCTTCATTACAATCTTCATTACATTCCTGAAAAGATGACAGAAAATGTACTCACAATTGCTGTCCTGTGGCAAAACATGAGAGCAATTGCGTTTTAGACCAAACATGGAATGACAATTGAGTCCGACCTGGACGTACCAGTAAGGGGTGAGGATACTTTGCTAATAAGATCAATTATGTCTGGTCCCTCGCTATCATCTCAGTGAGCTTTTACGCAAACACATTAAGATGATTTTAGCATTTTCTGACATTTCAGTGTGGACTACAAACACTTGAAAACGCTAGTGTGGACTGAGAGTGTTTTGAAATGAAAAAGGCGTTTTCAAATGTATCCGGATGAATGTAGACATACCATAAGCTGCAATAAAGTGCAACAATTGAGTTCCGGAAGTAAAAACTCCATTCATTTTAACCTTTAAAGTAATTATTTTGTGTTTAATTGTGTTTAGCAGCGGAATTCCTAATGACAAACTACATTACCCATAATGCTGTACAGAAAATTACACCAATCAGAGTCGAAACAGAACTCATTAGCTCCGCCCACTCTAATGAAGCACTGCGAATGACTAAATCGAGTCGATCAAAATACTGAAATGTTTGTGCATATTTTGCAATAAACTTAAAATATATTTTTACACATATAATCAACATTTGCAAATGAGTAGTTTTATGTTTCTCCATTTTTTATTTGATTATGCTATTTGCAATGCTTCATGGGATTGTAGTTCTTTCCCTTACTAAAAGCGGTTAGGTACACAGTCTTGTACCTTTGTCTTTCTGTTTGTAGTGTTGTGATTTACCTTGTAGCTGATTGGCTTGGCTTATAACTCTTTAACAAAGACTATTTTATAATCCTATGGGAAAAATGAATGGAAAAAATACTTCCGGACCCGCTGGAAAAGGGGGCGGGCATAATTCCCTCTATAATGGTTTGAAGGCCCCATGTGTCACTAATGGCTGAACTCTAGTATGGTCTTGTTCATATGTGTTCTTACCGAAGGTCCATAAAGATGAAGAAAATTGCATCACCAGATCCGGTCAACTCATCAGCCCAGCTGAGAAGCAGTGGAGAAGCATGTTTCATTGATTTTCCTCGCTTTAATGGATTTCATTGGACCCTCTCATGAATCCGCATTAATATTTCATTACTTGTCTTCCATTTCCTGCGCCATAAGAGCATCAGGCTAGCTTACAGTGAAGTGCTCTGGGTCGATGGTCTGCTACCAGCCGAACCCCCGAAACACCCAATCCATGTCTACGCCCAGGGGATGAAACTTGTGATTCGAAACGACAAAAAGGGCAAAAAAGAATTAGGTAAAGACATTAGCGAACAGCGTACAAAAACATGCTAGCACAACAACCCCGAGCTGCAAAGGGATTCACGTGCTTGTGAATAAATAACCTTGTTGTGCGACTTGAGATTTCAGTTGCAGGCGGTACATGTTTCATGTGAACATTTGAAAATCTGTAGAGTTGTTACATGAGCATGGTTATATTGTTTTTCTGCCAAACGAACCATGCTGTGCCTGAAATAACTAGACGTGGCCTTTTTAGTTCGAAAACTCTACAGCACAACTCGCAGTTGAGTTTAATATTATATTACTGGGTTGAGGTGAATTGTGGACATTAATGTATTCAAGTGCAATAGCGCAAACTAAAGCGATCAGACATATGCAGGTCAGACGGGCTGCTGGTTCAGCACACCATGGAAAGATGCTTTCTTTAAAATCCTTTCAAGTGCTGCTTCAAAGGATCCATCAATGTCTCAAAAGTAAAAAAAGAAAAAATGCATCTGTGACAAATAGTTGAGTGTTGAAAATTCAATCTGTCCAACGGAATCGTCTACAAAATACAAAGAGATTTGAAAAAGGTTTAAGACATATTTTGCATGTTTGAATTGGATGATTTTAAAAAAACAATTATGCATAAAAGAATTAAAAACTATTTTACCTTTCATTAACATCCCCAATTCACCTTAAACCAGTTTCTTAATGAAAGCTATATATATATATATATATATATATATATATATATATATATATATATA
>FLSR01004868.1:2422022-2479522 GCA_900092035.1 Leuciscus waleckii
ATATATGTGTATAAAAGAGAAAGAGAACGTGTGTTTATAATAATTTTTTGTGTGTGTGTGTGTATATATATATATATATATATATATATATATACTCTTGTACCAAAACAACCTTTAAATACTGGCCTATTTGTTGATAATTTAAGATCTATTATTCACACATGAGTTTCAAACATTGTTAGCCTTACCTAACGCTTTCAGACAAAATCAAAATATGACAGTCAAATATGAGAGCTGCGATTCAGGCCGTCCCATATTGACTCATGAATCACAGTTCTCCAGCAGCAGACATCAGTGGTCTGCTCAAATTACACCAGTTGTTGGCAGCTTGACAATTGCAAACACACAAAAACCCTGTATAAATGGCCAATTTAAAATGACCCGTCACCTTGAGAGAGGAGGTTCAGTCAATTAAGTAACTCTAAAAAGCCTTTCCGTCCGGACAGTTGGTCAGCAGGAAAAAGCGTTGGGAGATCCGTCAGGATTTGACAGACTGGACTACAGTGGTTTAGATTCTCTCATTCTGGCATTGAGAAATGAGCTAATTAAGTGTTACAGTCACTCACCACATTATAAATAATTAACAAGCTTCTGAAAACAATAAGGCTGGTTAATCTTCCAGCGTCATGTAGATCTACATATTAAACAGCATAAATATGGTATGCAAACTACTTCGTTTGCATACTGGCATAGGGTGAAACTAAACGAAGACCGCTTTTAAAATCTGTTCAATGCCGCAACAATTTCTCAGCAAGCATTTAATATGCAGTGCACTCACTGCTTCCCCCTGAAGCAACTTCCCACGTGCACAGCAGGAACTTGCCATTTCATATGTTGAGTTAATGTTGCCTTTCTTTGACCACACTGCCATCTAGTGGTCATTACAAGCTGCTTCACAGTCAAGCCTCATTTGAACTCTGGGAGCTTCTTTTTTTTTTTTCAATGATGGATGTGGTTGCCTGGTTACCACTTTAACCTTCACAACTTGTTTTTTGTAGGCAGGAGTGAGATGGAGAAGAGGTAACTATGGAGACGGGTCATTTCCATTACATGTCGCTAAACATTAAAACTGCACAGTTTTGCAAATAACGACAGGAGGTACGAGTTTAAAAACAAGCACATGAAATGTTTACTTTTTTATACGTATACAGTTTTCGCATACAGACAGAAAAAAAAAGGACTTCCTATAAAAGTATTACAAAAAAAAGGAGTGTTAAAAGAGGTGTAAAACAAAAGAACACGATTAAAAATCAACGATGGAAAATTACCGTTCAGTGCAAATGGTTGTAGTGTTGGCAGGTGGACCTTCAAACCCCATGATTATCAACTAAAATCTAAGAATAACACTTGATTCAGGTTTACACGTCAGTATGGAATTCAAATCACAGGACATTTGTTTAAAAACTCTCAGAATAGCACTTGCTTTAAATGTGTGCGTTGACTCAATTTTACCAATGGGTACAAATGACTCGGCAACTAGTCATTCAGCGGAGGGCACTGCGTACAAACAAACACGAGCTTAAACCGTAGTGTTAGTAATGGTTACAAACATTAGTGTGTCTGGATCGGTACAGTACTCCGTTCAGTATGTAACATGAGTATGGTCACATGACCTTTCTGTTAGTGCTGCAGGTGCATATTTATAACAACATACAATTAAAACGCAATGGGCTCAAAGACTCGCTTCATTTTGTCAAACATACCTGATGTGTTACATGGTTAAAGAGGTAGATGCCATCAGTTACGACACAAACGGCTCATCTGAGCTGAACATACCGCCTTGTCAAGCACCGTTTTGTAAAAAAAAAAATGTAATTCTAGGATTTTTGTGAAACGGACAGCGAGAGAAAAACTGTTACTGAACGTGTAGCCACATACTTGAATTCCGGTCAACAGAAATCGACAAAACTTTTTTTTTAGGTAAACACTCAGAGCGAATTGAATGCTATTAATTCACCAACACATGATTTTTTACAAATGATTTACGCACATTCATTCTGTTTTGAGTTTTAAAAAAATGAGGCCCAGTACGTAGTACACCCATTATAGCAAACCACCGGATGGGAACTTCAGTCAAATTGCTTTGTGCATGCAAATATATAAAAACACTTTTTTTAAAAGTAGAATACAATGGAAAATTGAGCACAGCTGAGAGAAAAAAAATAAAGAAAAAAATTAATTTGTAACTTCTCTGGGATGCTATTCAATTTCAAAACATTTAAGAAGGGAATGATGACTATGTGGAAGTATTTAAAACTAAAAAGGTCCATCCCTAAAATCATAAAAGGCATAAAATCTGTGTGGAACGTTCTAGAGAGAGTTGGAATTGAAGTGTTAAGGTGAGTCTCTAACCACCACGATCACCAGGTGCTCCTCCTCAAGTTTGCCGAGAGTTTTGAGAGCGCTCTGGAGATACTGCTGTGAGAAGTCACACGGAGGGAAGGCGTACAGCATGCCCCCCGTCTCCCGCTCTTTGGGGCCCCCGAGGGGCAAGCCGATGACCCCTGCCGCCTGCTTGTTCCTGAGGTACGTCACCAGGTTGCGGAGAAGGCGCTGTTGAAGGCCTGGTTCTGGAGGAGGGGCGTCCCGATCCATGGGCCCCTGGACGGCGAGGAGCACGGCGTAGCTGTCCGGGCTGCCTAGCTTGATGCGGCGCGTCACCTCGTCCAGTTTGGGCTGATCTAACCTCAGCCGCTGAGCAATTTTAAGCTGCGTGATCTTGGCGCCTCCCGCTTGGTTGTCTCTCATGAGGGCGTGGAGAAAGCTCACGCCTCCCTCGAGCATGTGCATGTTTGTGGGGAAGCAGCTGTTTTTAAGGACGAGAGAACCGTGCCACACGCGGCTCAATGTCAGGGCGTATTCAGAGAGCGAGCTGGGCTTTTTGGAGTCCGTTTTGGACTTGTCCGTCTGCGAGTCCGGGTCGCTCTCGCTTTTGCGGTGGTTGCGATCCCGCTCGTCCTTCCTCAGATGCAAAGACTCGTCCTGCGCGGGACGCTCGTCGCTGGAGTGTCTGCTGATGTCAGGGGTGTGATCGAGGGGTTCTGAGGTGGAGTCCGGGAGACGCCCGCGGCCCCGGTCCGGACTGTCTTCAGGGGTGGCCGGCGCCCCTCCTCTGAGCTTTGACCGTCCGCGCTCCTCGGTGGGACGGTCGTTGGGGCTCAGGCTCCTTCGCTTGCGCCGCTCCTCCCATTTTTCCCCAGCCCCCGTTCGAGGTCCCGCTCCTTTACCCAGCGTTCCCGGCGCGGCTACGACTGCGCTGCCGGACCCGCCCAAACGCTTCCGGGTTCGTCCGGCGCTCTAGTCCCTTCGGCGGACTCCAGTCCCGGTCCGAAAGGCGCTCTCTTTCTCGCTCGGCGAACAGAGGGTGTGACGGTGAGCGGGCCCTCGCTCTCAGCTCCCTCTCTAGGCTGCGGTGGCGTCCGTAACCCTCAGCGAGAATATCAAAATGAGGAGGCGGGAGCAAAGGCGGCTGGTACTGTTGAGGGTACGCCCTCGTCTCCTCCGCCTTTGCAAAATCCACACGTAGCCGACGGTTCGGACCGCCCAGAGGAAAGCCACGCATTTGCGCGCAAGCGGCCTGGGCTGCATCCAAGCTCTCATAATGAATGTAAGCAAAATTATCTCCTTTCACATAGTCAATGGTGCGAATACTCCCAAAGCGGTCAAACTCGCGTGCTAAAGCAGCGAGAGACGTATTCGGGCCAAGTCCGCCCACCCAGAGCCGAGTCGTCGGATTGGCTTTCCCGTATCCGATCTTAATCGGGTTGCCGTTAATCATACGCCCCTGCATGGCCACCTTAGCCCGGTGAGCCATATCCAAGTTCTGGAATTTAAGAAAAGCATACGCACCGCCTTGTCCGCGAGCGGGCCGCTTGATAACGACTTCTTCAATAATCCCATACTTCTCAAATCCTTGTCGTAGTTCCACCTCAGAAATATTATGATCCAAGTTTCCGATGAACAAATTCCTTGTGGCTCTCTGATCGTCCTCTGGTTTTAAGTCGTCCTCAGGAAGCTGATATGCATACGCACGGTTCCTCTCCTCCAAAGCGCTGTAATAGTCCAAAACGCGGTCCCGGCTGAGTCCCAAGCCATCAACGTAATGCCTGGGTCTCACTTCCCGAAGGGCGCTAGTGCTCCCAGCGCCGGGTGACAGGGACCGCTGTCTGTAGGTGTAGGCAGCGCTGTGCAGAGATACATAACTAACATCTGAGGCGTGACACTGCGACGCCGCATGTACATGGGTTCTACTTTGAGTGGACATCATATAGCACCAACCTGGTTTTAGCGTGACGTGCTTCCCGTGCAATTTCCGTGTGTCTGAAGTTGACATAGGCAACGCGACCCAGTTCAGGCGTATGAGACAGCTTAACGCTCATATCTCCAAACTTTTTAAACTCATGAAACAGTCCGTCCTCCACATGTTCATCAGAAAGCTGAGATCCTAGGTTGCTGATAAGTAGTGTCTTGTATTCTAGTCGTGCACCCACTGTTTCAGTGGCTGGTGTCACAGTCTTACCTTTAGGCAGAACTGAGGTGGTTCGGAGGGGGGCTCGACCTAACAGACCCAGTTCGTGATGCGGGCGGTGATGCAGACTCTCTCTCTCTTCACGGACCCGCGGTTTTTCCCGCTCTCGGCTGCGGCTTCGTTTATGATAGTTTCGGCTCTCCGCGAGCAGCAACGCGAGCGGCGGGTTCGGTTCGCGCTCGCGATCTCTCTCGCGGACGCGTTTGGCGAGAGTTCTGGACGGACTCGCGTCGCGCTCGGCCTGCCGCTTCATTTTACAGTGATGCTCCCCCCGCAAAAATATAAAATTAGCTCCGAGGTGAAATCTCACGGCTCCAAGAGTTTTTGTACATCCGTGAGGAGGACTTTAACTAACGTTTGCACGGAAAAACGTTCGCCTGGATGTTGAGTTTCACCGATAAAAATAAAACGACAAACATTAGCGTCGCTTCGGCTGCATCTACTCCGCCATCTTGGACAAAAGGAATGTGCGCGCCCCGCAAGTGGGAGGAGCCTAGCTGACGTCAGTGCGCATTCGCGTGACGCTTTAGAATAAGGGAAAATCAATATTGACTGTAAAATAAAGGTCTAACTAAGAGCTAATTGTATTAATACTTTTCATAAGAATCTAATACTTATTCTCATTCAAGAAGAGTTGAGAAAAACACAATGCGTGGATTATTGTGCTACTGCACAGTCGATTTGTGAATGTGAAATAATATATAATGCAACAATAAACCTTTTCAAATCCAGTTGTGTGCATTGCATACAAAATTCCCAGTTATACACTGCACATTTGAGCAAATTTAGTCCACTATGCATACAGAAAATTCACGTACTATGCACAGTATATGCAAAAATAGCCAAACCATCACATGATATACAATAATGAAAAAGGTATGTATGTCATATGACAATCCAAATAATGTGCATTAACTTATTTAATGTTCCAAAAGCTGTAAAGTGATATACAAATACATGCAATGAAATATTGCATTATATAACCATATCAATTCAATACCATCAACATGGTGTTTCGGTAGTGAAATAAAATGCTAATGCCCTGAAGGAAATTGTACAAAAAGTGGCCATGATTTAAAAGGTACAATGTTAAATGCAAACATAATGATAAAAACAATATAACAAAACAAACAAATAATAATAATAAAGGACAAGACCAATTTATTTTCTTCTTTTAATGAAAAAAGACAGTATAACTGTATTAAACACATTTTACACTCAAACTGACCCTCATATTTTGAAGATGAGACTTTCCTCCATTTTATTTCAAATAATGAATCAATTAAGAAAGCCTATACCCTCAAAAAAGGAAAAAGAAAAAAGAGAGAAAAGAAAATGTAAATCAAACTGGGCAAAGCGTGTCACACATATTTCCCATAACCTCAGGAGGCAAACATAGGTTGTGTTGGATATTATTTAGAACTACAAACTTGCACATCGCAAGTCATAAATGAAAGGTTGTATTTGTAACGGAAGTGTGTGCGCTCGGTTTCTTGACGTTTACCCCAGGAGTACATGGTAATGTGACAACACAATGGTCAGTCAGCTTCACAGCGCAAATCCTCCACCCTAAATGCCTTTGGCCGCTGCCTTGGTCCCGTAATTCCCTGCAAGTTTACAGATCTGTCCGTGCCTTGGCTGCGTTGGGCGCATACTTGGGCATTAGCTCGTTGATCTTGCGAATGAAGTCGGATTTCTCTGCGCATCCTTTGCAGGATTCGCCCCATCCTCCAGAATTTTCTTCAGATCTTTCACTTTCAACTTCTTCAGGTCAACGAGCTCAGGTCAACTTGTTTATCTAGGAGGAGGAACATGCATTTAGTGGCTGGCAGTGCAGTATATATTATCTTATAACTATACAGAGTGGATATAGATCAATAGATTGGCAAGAGCGATTTATTGGGCAACTTGGGATGAACAAACAGAACTATGGATTTGATAAGGTTACTCGCCAACCACCGGACAAAAGCAATAAATGAACCACTGTAATATGGCCATGATGTGTCTTCATGCTAATTGTTTAAGAAATGAAAAGCTACACACTCCATCAATAGGGTTAGATTAACTGTTGCCAAACATATAACAGTCTAGAAACATAATAATCCCTACAATAATGATCCAATCATAGACTCTAAAGCATTTGCCTATTTAAATGGCCGGCCAGTGTATTTTTCTATGCAACTCACCATATTTCAGTTCACAGATTTGACTGTCCTTCTTTTTGAGCTTTTCACAGATCTTATCCGTTGGCACATGGTGACTCATCGGTTTGGAAACTTCATTGATAATTTTTGTTGCTGCGTCACTTGTTGCCCCTATATAATAACACTACACACACACACACACACACACACACACACACACACACACACACACACACACACACACACACACAAAGAAAGAATAAACAAACAGAAATAATGCAAGAAAGAGAAAAAGCTAAATTCATTGATACACACAAAGACTTACAAAGCGGTTTTCTTTCCCTTTGGTATCTTTGCACACACACACACACACACACACACACACACACACACACACACACACACACACACACACACACACACAAAGTAAGAATAAACAAACAGAAATAATGCAAGAAAGAGAAAAAGCTAAATTCATTGATACACACAAAGACTTACAAAGCGGTTTTCTTTCCCTTTGGTATCTTTGCAAAATTTTAGGATGGCTTTTTCGATGGAGTCGCTGTTGAACTTGACGTCGTCGTCTTTTAGCGTCTGGTAAAACCTTCCAGGAAACCCACACAGACTGCAATGCAAAAATCATGCGTAAAGAAATTTTTTTCTTTGAAAACGATACATTAACAAGACATTACTTTACAATATAGCAATATCTAACTGATTAAAAAAATATGCCAGAAAATAAAACTTGAAGTAATGTGTATTCAGTATTAAAATACATGTCTTTTAAGTTATTCCTTCCACATAATAATTATTCCAAGTAAGGAATTTCCTGATATTTCCAACTAGTGGCAACCCTGTTAAAACCCGTGCAACAAGATTAGTCGCATTTATGAAATCATCAAGATAAATGTCATATATAGCATCATATCAGTTATTTATTTACTGATCAGCTTATGAATAGGAAAATAGGAAATTATGTAGGAAATAAATATTTGAATAGGTGTGCCTTAGATAGTTCTGAATATGGGTTTCTGATAATAACCTGCATTATGTCATCCACAGTTTACAGTATGATATGAGGGTCTAACAGATTTTCATTGAAAACAAAACAAAGTAGTGGCCATGTGACCTAATTTACAAAATTACATAAATAAATGTCTTCACAATAATAATATAAAATACTTTACATTTATAAAATACTTACTTTTCTAATATATCGTTTTGAGAAATATACTACACATTATAAATATACACTATTACAAATATTTTATAAAATACGTTTAGCTTAACACCTTAAAAACCAAATATAATTATTAAACAACTAAATAACCGAAGTAGTTAACAATAGGAAACAAACAAACAAAAATACCCAATAAAAATACCTCAACTAAACATTCAACATAGCTAAACTAAAGCCAATGAATAACACGCAGAAGTGAGACTCTTCTGACAGGTAATATATGTGTGTTCCTTACACATGTTTACATCATGAAGATATTAAACAAACTCACCTTCACACTCTCCATCTTTCAAAGCGTCACTGTAGCTCGGAACCAGCGCCAGGGCCAGAGCCACGGAAAGCCCACTTAAATATAACATCCTAAAACCAAACAAACGTCTTTAACTATTAAATACGGTATGAAAAAGTGCTAGACTTGGTTCTGAACGATCATTAAGATACCGGCTCGAGAACACGCAACGTACCGATTCAACAGCGCTTCCTATTGAAAGTTCCCGCCCCCTCTCGCATCTGATTGGTTACCGGTACACTCTTCGCTCGTCTATTGGCTGGCGCATGACGTCGCAACACGCATTCTTGTCTGAATGGATGTGCGGTGTTCATCCAGGGAGTGAGTCCAGTTGGCGGCCTCTGATTGGTTCTGAAGGTTAACATTCCTGGTGACGATATACGGCTTGATGATGTGTGGTTTGCACCAGCGCCATGTTTGTAGTTCGTTTGTTTGACGCTTTACATAAATCAACTGTCATCATTCCACCAAAATTTGCTTTATCAGTAGGCTAAGTATATTATAAAAAGAAGGCCATTTTGTGATATTTCTCTCACATGAACAGTATATTGGTATCACCAAAAGGCAATAGGCCTACCATGTTAGTTCCAAACATTTGCTATAACACTTTAAACAGTAAATCCACTCTTTATTCAGGTAAGAGTTGTATTAGCCTAGGTATTAGCTAATGAATGTAGATAGTAACCAAAAAGCTTTACTGAGTTCTCAGAACTACTGTTCACACTAAGAAAGATAACTAGGCCTACTTGAAACAACTATATTAGAATCTACACCATTAGTCGACAATGTTGTTTATTATAAGTTACATTAAATGCCACATTAATGTTTAAGCTCTTTAATGTCAGGTGGATTCGGATTGGCTGTCAATTGTCAATGTTTTTATTGTTCATTACCTGAAAAAAAAGTGATTGCAACAATATAGTGTCGTTATCGTTATAGTTGTTTTGTTGACTTCTCTATTCTTTTAACTTTATGGTTTTTTGGTATGAGGAGCCATAATTTATATTTTGAGGCAAGTTGTGTTTTTGATGGGTCATATATTGTGTAATATTTTTTTTTCTGTTTGTATAGTTTTGACATACTTTGTTGTCAATAAACAAAAAAAACTAAACAAAAATAAAATAATGACTCAAATCACACCTCCAAGTAAAGGAAAGAAGGCAAATGCAGTCGATAAAACATTATCTTTAATATTAGGCATTATTAATGAATTACACGTCACAGCGGTTAAGTGAGTAGGAAAGAAAAAGTGTGTATTTACATCTAAAATCCACACCACATGTATTCATGCTAGCACAATATATACAGAAAAAATACTTTGAGAATACTTGTACAAAGGTTTTCGTATTTCTGCATGGTAAAACAAAACGCTCTTCAGATTTCAATGCAAAATACACAAAATAACTGTAGTGAGTAGGCCATTGAAAGATTTTTTTTTTCTTTTTCACTCGTTTGCAGTTTAGTTTTAAAAACACATTTACATCAGAAAGTACAAGGCAGACAATTAATCTCAGTCTATACATGATTTGTCCCTCTTGACCATATAAATACAAAGCTTTTGAAGGATTATATACACAAAATAAAGCCAGACATGGTGTGGTACGAACTGTAATGCAGGCCAGAGCGTTTAGTACCCCTCTTTACTTAGTTTTTCATATGTACAGAGACCAACAACAACAAAAAAAAGAACATTTCCCTTTGCACACCCATTTCATCCTGTCACATTACTGTCATTTCAAATGTATGACAATATTTACCGCATTCAAGTCATCCTTTCAGGAAAATAAACCCAATATTTCATTAGCAAATCACACATAACAACAGTATTGATCTGGAATTGAATTAGAGGAGCTGATCAGGGCAACCTCATCATGTAAAAAATAAAATGTCACCCTCAATCTGAAACTTTGAATCCAAAACGGTCGGCTTGCCTCCATGGAGATATCAAACATGTAAAATATGTACACTCGTTTATTTTTTTTATTTTTTTTTATTTTTTTTACAGTTGCTTGTGCCAAATGAGTAACCTTCATGTAAAGCATAAGGTTTTAATGAATTGTGATTATAATACTTTTTTATCTAGAACTTTTTTCGCTTGGATATACAAGCAACATTACGATGGTGAACGAATACAAGACACACGTATCCGTCAGACCATATATTTACATGCAAAATGTCTAGAAAGCAAATAAGAAATGCTTAAAACAACAAATATTAATGCATTTTAGTTTTATCAGTGCTAATATTCACAGAATGGGCTGTGACGGATATACTTCGACACTCTTGTCTTATAACACTCGATCTTTGCATAGATTCCAGTTCCTTCCCTGATCACTGAATATTCATTGTGTATAAAAATTATTTATATTGTTTGAATTAACCCTAAAATGATTAAAGTTAATATAAACAAGTATTAACTAATCACTCGACCCATTTCTATATGTCTTTGGAGACATAACACACTTACTTTCATCATTTTATGTCTTTATAATTTAGTAAAGAAAATAATAATATGTAATAATATACAACTGCATACCATCAGCAGTTTCCCAAGTTTCACTTTATGAGGAAGAGCATATAAACGAATAGACAATGGAAGTTTATGTCTTTTCTGACTAACGGAAAACAGATGGGAATATGTTTTGAATGTAATGAACATTTACAGAAGGCCCTCTATCATGTGTATTTGCTTTATCTGGCCATTATAAGATTGTTAGTGATGAACCATCATGCATTTCTCTCTGTACATATCCTGCCATGAAAAGTTTTCATTTCACAAAAGTTTACCTAAAAACTTGCCTTTGCCTTTGATAATTTGGGGCTTAAGTACATTTCATACTATGAGCAGACTAAAGTATATACTTTTGTGTTTGCATGCCAGAAATAAATAAAAAAGTACTTTTTAAACCCATAATATATCCTCTTAATTAAGTGATACAAAATCAAATTAAACCACATCATTAATTTGTGTAGGGCCTAACAGTGCAGTACAAAATAAAATAAAATCAATAAATAAAAAGAGATTATTTATAATACAGATAGCAAAATTAATGGGAGAACACCCATAATAAAAAATAAAAATACAGTGGTTTTAAAATATTAATAAAATAAAAGATATGCCTAAACATGTGAACGTTTCTGGGACAAGTAATTTGTCTGTCCGTTATCGTATGACACAATGAAATCACAGCCAATCAGAATATATGTGTGTTTAAAGGAGTCATGAATTGAGAAATCAAGTTTTCCTTGATATCTTGACATGTAAGAGTTCATTGTACTAATAAAACATCCTATAAGTGTCAGAATTCAAAACTTCCTCATTAGTCCAAAAACAGCTTGAAATCAAGCTCAGAAAACGACTCGTTTCGAATTTTGTCACATTATGATGTAATAGACGCATCATATCTTTGGCCCCGCCCACTGGAGCGTTAGTGAGATGAGAAGAGTGATATAGGATCAATGGACTAAAAATAATATCATCTTCCAAAGGATCCTAATGCTAGAAAAGTGCTTATTTATATTCAACAATGATGAATGTATAAGTAGTGCATTATTTCTTTGTTCGGTACATTTCACTGTGGATTCTTTGTCAAACCAGTCGCAATTTCGGCGCAGGCTTTGCAAACAGACTGTTACTGCAAGATATGGACCTGACAGTAATGCCACAACATGTAAGTAACCGTGTTAATTTTATTTCCTAATCTGTGATCAGTGATTTCTGATATGATTCATGTACAGGTCTTTGTCTCAAAATCGTTTATTGCTGTTTATGCGTCAGTAAATCAAGCCAGTGACTAAACGGTCAACTTCACATTTGTTTCTCTTAATAGCATGATAGTAATCTGATATTTAATTTGTGATATTGACTGAGCTGTCAATCACTCAGTGTGAGTTTATCAGTGACTGAGTTCTGGACTTTCGCCAAAACTCCCATTATAATCAATGACACTGTCTAAACTGCACAACGAATCTCTTACTTACATCGTGTTTTCACTGTTAGTTATGATGAAAGCATTCGTGAGAGTGCAGAAATCGAGTTGGAATGTGTTGCATTCATGCGCTCAACAGATACATCTGTCATCGGCTACATGCTCATCACTGCAACCGTTCATGTCACGGGAGTAGATCTTAATATAATGCTATAATAAACACTTTTCATGATTAATTAATCGCGACAGCTGTATTATACAAACGTAGTAAAAGTTTTCAAGAAAGTTCCACATAAGGAAACTTGTTTTATATGCAAAGATGTTAGCCAATCACAGAAGTGGACGTTTACATTGAAGTCTCACAGCAGACACGCCCCTTAAAACAGAGCGTTCAAATCAGAGGCTAAAATCTGGGTAAAAAATGTCCTTTTATTTCTAAATTATGACCATTTTTGATGTAAAAATCATACTAACATTATAAGTGCACCTCAAACATTATAAAGTAATAAAAGAAATGCAGTTCATGACCCCTTTAACAGAGTTGTATGGAGTAAGATTTTGGACCAGTGAGATTTAACTGTGGGCGGAGCTGCCCATAATGACACAAATCACCTGACAAGCTCAAATTAACATGGAAAATATAGCTTTTACAACTTTATTGGACGTGTGTTCTTGCTTTCCTTTGGAAAATGAAATTAAAATTGGCCAGCAAATTTAAGGTTTTCCGCCACATTCATTTATCCCAGTATGCAGTGTTGCTCAAATCAGAAATAATCATGAGGATGTGGATGAGGGTGTGTACATATACAGTATAAGCAATAACAGGCCCTCCCTTCAAGTGATGTAGGGTAATATTAATCACCACCATTGAAGAGAACATGCACATTGTACATACAAAATTTGCTTTTTAAATAACATATACTTTCAAGTCGTCAGAAGTTAATATGCAAAACACCATCAGGTACTAAATTTGCATCTATCAGCAGTTGAAAGACTTTAGAAAAGTCACAACATAAAACGCACTCATGAATCTTGCCTCATTTCCACCTTTAAAAATGTGTGATAGGCTATAATCTTTCATAGACATATACACTATAATATAATCTAAGCTGTATTTATTCTAACTCTGTTTTTGTATTTTTTTTTCAATACAATTATATTAAAGTCTTGGAATTTTATAACAGCTCTATCTAAAAATATACTTCTTTATTAAAACTGTCAACTCAGAGGAACAGAAATCAATTCCCAAAGGAACCCGCTGAGACCAAAAGCCGCTTTATGTGAGGAGACATCTGTGAAATGGCTTTAATTTAACAGCGCTTGGCTGTTGTGTTATTAGCATAACGGGGTAGTAACGTTTAGAGTGGCTGATTTGCTTTCGCAGCACGACAATATTGTGGGTGTAATGAGGCTTTACAAAGATTGTAAAAGCCTCTTACTGTCAAATCAGTGCAGATTCTCTCTGAGGAGAAGCTTCCCACAACCGTGCAGGAGTTAACAGACGTTCTGTGAAGTGTTTTAAGATCTCTAATGAAGTGTTAGCATGTATCAGCCACCGTATTAACAAAACCGCGTCTGAGGCTTTTACAATGAGCATGCTTAGTCGATGAGGAGATCTTCAAACTCCTTCAAAGATCATCTGAAATCCCACCCTTATGTGGGCTAGCGGGATGTAACTTAATTTAAATTTTAGCCACTATCTAAAGAACCACATATCCACTTTTGACGGCTGCTAGCACTTTCTAAATTATTTCAGAATTTAATAAAATAAAAAGGCAAAACTAATAAGGTTTTTGGTGCTCAAAGGTTAAGTGCTAAAGTGCTACCCAAACAAAACTGAACAATGCCTATTGATAAGGTTTGTCAACACTCTTTTTGAAGGTGTATGAATTACATATCGAAACTATTGTGATGATGATTATGAAGTGTTTTCAAGTTGTAGACCTTGACAAGAGATGTATCTATCTCTGGGGACATAAAACTCTTGGATCTGGTACACCTCAAAACCACCTGAATCTCATTTTGTGCTTCCTGTTTCATCTGAAAGTCTCTTTTCGTACCATTGTAACTTTCTGGATTTTCAACGTATCTGTATTATCCAATCAACATACTGATACTAATGAGGGGGAAGTAGCTTGGGCTCTACACTCAGTTTGAACTCAAGGCTCCAGGGCAACTCCCAACCAACAACCACTAAGTGCAAAACAAAAAATCTCAATAGCATGTAGAAGCTCAGCGACATGACAAGCACTTCTTAAAAGGTGTAAAAGACCTACACTGGATACATGGGAAGTAGAGGAGAGGTTCAAATCAGTCATTTCTTGGGACTTTCCCAAAACCCACCAACTATAACACCAAAACCAACGATCCCAGCTGAACCTTGTTCTTTGTCTATTCTTCGCTGATGCCATGTTCCCATGCCACCTTGGCCTGCTCCTCCTTGTTAGTGAGCAGAGGCTGGGAGATCTTGCGGGGCATGGGTCTCGGGACCGGTCTCAGGTCCTCTTCAGGGATGCACCCTTCCCTCAGGTAAGGTTTGGGAGGCAGAGCAGGTGCAGGCTCATGGTGGTGGTAGTGCGGGTGGGTGATGTGTATAGCATGTGGGTGGTGATGGTGGAGATGGAGGTGATGGTGGTGGTGGCCATCGGTGGGCATCCCTGGGGTTACACCCAACGGGGCTGAGTGACTACGGCACGGAGCGGGCTTGAGAGGGTCCAGAACTTCAGGCTCGGAGACGCTGTAGCGTACGGGGAGGTAGGGACTCTCGGCTTCCTCTGTGTCCGTGGTCCAAGCCTGGCTGCTCGGCATCGAGTCCAAGGTGTCGGCTCGAGCCGGAGGCTCGGAGGAGGACTGGGCGAAGTTGCTCTCACTCAAAGAGGAGACGCCACTGCTGGCGCTGCCGGACAAGGTGGAGTTACTGCCATCCAGGCCCGATTGTGGACTGGTGGGTGAGGCAGGTATAGGGTGCAGGGGCGACTGGTGAGGAAAGGTAAAGCAGGTTTTTGTATTCAATATATTGTATCTGTCGAAATATTCAAACGTACGATCAGTAGGATAACATTAAGAAGACCTAAGAGCAAGGGTGCTCAATCCACCTCCTGGAGAACTTCCTCCATCCAGTTCCAACCCTGCTTGTTGATCTTTCAATGAACTTCCATTAAAGGAATAGTTCATGCAAAAATGACAATTCTGTCCTCATTCACTCACCCTTAACATGAAGGTGAACTTGTCTACTAACCTACATTGGATAACTATTGACAAAAATGTTGTAAACATGTTTGCCTAAAATTATGCCCATTCGTATAACCAGTGGCAAACATAGTAGCAGCAAAATGCCAAAGGAGACCTTCTCTGGGCGCTTCTATATATTGATCAAAATTTGGATTTAAAGGTGGATCTCCAGGAGCAGGATTAAGCACCTCTGTCTTAAAGCTGCCATCATAACTGAAGTGTACCTTCTAACTGAGTTTAATTATTTTACAGTACAATAACACTCTTGAGACTTCTATTGCTATTCTAAAGACATTTAGATGTTACTCCATTTTGATGATTTATTTGTGGTTTCTGGATGACTTGCTTTAATCTTCTCCTAAGCAAAAATTACCCATTCTTATCCTACTGATCTCCCTTTTATGATAGAGAAAATATAACCCAAGCACACACATACTGTACACATACATTATTTGCACTACTGATGCATACATATACAAATGCACATGGAACGATTGCAATATGAACCCAAAACACCTTAGCATCTTAGGGACACCAAAAACAGTTATTTCCAGAACCAGACTAAAGTTTTTTTTTTAGGCTCGAGGTGTTTTGACTAGAGAACAGGCAGGGACATCCGAGGTCAATCTCGGAATGGTAGCGCGGAATGCATGCATGAGGAGGACTAATAGGACACATCTAGGCGGAGGATACCTTTCTTAAGGAGCGCGCGGGGAGAGCTGGAGGGAGTTCGCTGATCTGGTGGTGGAAAGCATCAAAGTGCATCGAGAAGTGTCCTAAAGGGGGACACACAATTGGACAGAACCAGGGTTGGAAAGAGCACACGCTGGTACACACTCGCACATAAACACTTGTTGACATGCACATTCACTCAGCAAGCACTATGACAGACTCTTTCTGAACTTAGCTGATGTTCAGAGGAGAATTCTGGCTGGGGAAAAGGGGATGAGGAGGAAATAACTCTAGATCATGTGAGGATATACACTAGAAGACAAGGATCAATTATAAACTGTGAGGCTATAGAAATGAAAGGGAGGATGTTACACTAAAGACACATTCGGGCAGTTGACATAATGTGTAATATTATTTTGTGTAATTTTTCTTATACATTATTGCATATGCATTTTAAAATAAATCAAAATAAAATATTCAATTGTGATTAGGTTAAAGATCCCATTAAATCAAGCTAATTTAGTCCTTGTTTATTGGCGTTAAGACCCTGTATATGCTAGTGCACTCCTTAAATTGATAAAATGTAGCAGATATCGCATTTAAAATGTATTACTGTTGGTGTATACATTTTTTTTGTCTAATAAAACCCACTCTGGAATGAGAATATCACCTTAATACATACAACAGCAAATAACAAATTGGCTTTTCAACATATCCTGTCACAATTTCCTGTTAAATAGGAAATATGTGAACAGAGTAAAAAACTTTGCTTGGCAAGTCTGTTGGAGTCTTTTAAGCTTATCTTTACTGTGGTTATGTGGGAGGATAACAATGTGTCCAAACAGCTTAATAGTGAGAAATGCTGTAATATGAAAAAAGGGACAGCATGTTTTATTTTTGTATAATTATGCATGCAGTTTTTAAGACATTAAGACTACATCAAACTAATGGTACGTTCCCACGACAACGATAAAACTAAAACTAGTTATAAAAACTGAAAAGTTTTTGCTTTGCATTTTTTGCGTACAGACAACACCATTGTCAAGACAATCTCCATTCACACGGCTCCACGAAAACTATTAACAACGCTGTATTCTGCTGCCAGGCCAGTAGGTGGCGATGTCACTTTGTAAAGAAAACCTACACGCCAATAGACTGAACAAGTAATATGCATGCATTTGATAACTTCGTCGTTTTCAAAAATTTATGTTTTCGTAGTTTACACGGAGACAGTAATGGGATCGATTTAAAAAACGTGCACTTTGAAACCGGTTTTCAAAAGTTTGCATTTTTAGGTCCCCAAAACGCTGCTGTGGTGTAAAAGAACAGCCAAAACGCATAAAAAGTGTTGTGCAAACGGCCCGTTAGATTACATTTAACTTCATTAAACTAAGACTACCCTTTATTTATAAATGTCATTATTTTAGTATGTATAAAAGATGCACAGTTAGAAAATAAATTATACCCATTGCTTCTAGATATGGATTTAATCATACAGGTGTATCCAATAACGTCCTTCAAGATACAGCGACAGCTGTTTAACCCAGAGGAGAATATTAAATGAAGCCAAGTCCAATCTAATAAAGATTCCACTAGAATTTGACAATGTACAAATATTTCAAGTAGACACCTTTTGATTTCTTAACTCTATTGGCTTCATGTATTCATTAATTCTTCCAAAGAGTACATGCACACTTTGGCATGTACGTGTTCCAAATTTCTGTCCAATGAGCTTGCGTAGTTGAACACGACGCGGCTCCTTATCATGCGTAGATAATCCAACGTAGCCAATGTCTTTCATAACATTTCAAAAGTAAAAGCACAGGGTTCATGAAAGATATTGTTAATCTTTCCTCAAAGATACTGTTGTTTCTTACCGGGAGGGAGGGTGCGGGGGGGAACGGGTGGGGCCATCACACTCCCGACATGAGCAGAGAGGAACGGCAGAGTGTCCCTGGTGCCACTGTCCAAACTCCAGCTGCTGGGAGCTGTCAACACTGCCAGAAAGAGCAAAGACCACCATCACTTTTATACATCACTACTGACCAGCTGGATCCTAATCTGAAGGTCAGATATCTCAAGAATGGCTGCTTAGCATGTTGAGGTTTGGATTCTGGTGTTTCCAACCGGACACTAGCTAAAGTAGCCTAATGTGAAAGAAATGTCCTTAGCAAGCATCTACCTTTGTTTACTAAAGTTGTTAATGAAAATAAAAATCATTTTGCTACAAAGACTTGGCGAGAGTCTAGTTTATAAACTGCAAAAAATAGGTCTTAGGGACAGATTTACTAAACAGGGCAAATTAAACAGCGCCGATGGGAGTGGAAATTTCTGTGCGTGATCTACAGTACTGACGACGCACACATTAAAGAATGTAGACACAGCCGGATCATTTCCATAATGACCAACACAATCTACCAAGAGCAGCGCAAATTAGCGTCTGGTTTAAGACATGCTTCTTTTTTTCAGAGCAGCGTAAATTAGCGTCTGGTTTAAGACATGCTTTTTTGGGGTTGTAAATTAATGCGGAAATACCAGTAAATTGACTAGCGTAAACCTTAGTAATCACCTTGTATGATTCATTTAAATACTCTCCTCCCATAAATTTTGCATCTGAAAGGGAAAGTACTACAAATGCATATGCAATCAAATCAGCCGCAAAAATGACCCTGTCCACGCCTTTTCAGCGCAAATTTTTTAATGCGTGTCTTTAGTAAATCCTGACAGTAATTTGAGGGAGCCAAAAGAGGGTTTGCGCCGCCGCATGCTGTTAGTAAATCTGGCCCTTAAAAATTAAGCGTCCATGAGCTCAAATGTTAGAATACGGCTGGACTGTGCGCGGACTCTCTTGACTTTCAGTGCTGCCATTGGTCTTTGGTCAGCTGGGAATATAACTGAAACTGTCGCTGCATCCAAAAAGGCCCACTTCCCTACTATATAGTATGTGAAAAACGGTACACCAAAAGAGTAGTATGTGCGAACACATTATTTGAAAAACAAAAGCGAAAAGTACCCAGATGACCAACAACTTCCAGTGAGATTCTGCAGTATGTATTCAATGTATACTTTACTTTCCTATGAGGCCACGGGAGAGGAGTCGTGACTGGCAGGTAAGCGTAGTAGGTCACATGACAAAGCCAACATGACCAATGTAGTACGTCCGGAATGCATTCATTTCATACAACAAATACACATACTAAATAGAACATACTTTTTAATGGTCACAAAGTCGGTAGTACCTACTCAGACTGTATGCACTTTTTGATGCAGCAAGTATTGTGATTTCTGCCTGGGGTGAGGGGATTGTGGGTTTGTGGATGGATAGAGGGGTACAGTGGGTTCAGAGAATCATACACACCCAGTCATACCTTTATCAGCCACAGAGAGATTAGGGTCACTGCAGGGTTTGCAGGGACCAATGACCTGATGGTACAGAGCCCTCTGATGGTTAGTAGGCTGGTGGAAAAAAAGAAAAAAAAAAAAAAAATTACTGCCGTTATGTTACCCTTATAACTGAGGTCATATCATTTCCTGACACAGTTTAATGCTTTGCGAAAATTCGAATTAGCTGCATCTTGTGGTTAGCACCTGTCCGTTCTCGGTTAGGTTGGGGTACATGGCACTGCTGGGACGGTCCCTGTGCGGCGGTAGAAGCATCAACAACTCTCGGTTGTGCCTGTATCGGTCAGGTAGTGATGGGGACCCAACTGGAGAGAAAGGAAAAGATCTGTACGTTGAGACTAGAAAAGACATCTTTGAGCTGAGATGTTCTTTTGAGTGAAGCTAGAAGATATTGATTGTCACCACGGTAAATTAATGTTCAAATCCCAATGCGTTATAGTTCTCAAACATTGGTTGGGAAACACTCAAACCTAGTGTTATTATGAAGTTTACTGTTGCTCACCTCTGATGCTGCCGTGCCCTGAGTTGATCATCTGAGATGGAGCTGAATGCGTTGAGCTCAAGCTGGATGATGATGGACTGGGCTGAAATGTTACACAGAGGGGAAAAAGGTACTTTAAAAGATCAGGTACAATATTCTTGGTAGTTGCTATGGTGTTTTGAGAGGTTGGCAGATAGTTGCTAGGTGGCGAGTGGTTTCTAGGGTGTTGCTAGGCAGTTGATTAGTTGTTCTGATATTTTGATAGGGTATTGCTAAATGACAGGTGGTTTCTGGGGTGCTATGAGTGTGAGCTAATGCTAAGGTGTTGCTTGGATATTATGGGTGGTTTCTAGGGTGTTGCTATGGCATTGTTATGAAGAATGTAGTGTGTTCTGAGAGGTTGCCTGGGAATTGCTAGGGGGTGGGTGGCTTCTAGGGTGCTGCTAGGCAGTTGCTCGGGTGTTGCTAGGACATTGTTAGGCAGTTTCTAGGTTGTTCGAAGAGGTTGCTAGGTTATTGCTAGGTGATGTGTGCTTGTTAGGGTGCTATTAATATGCGTTAATGAGACATTTCTTAGGATATTTTGGGTTGGTTGGATGGTCTCTAAGGTGTTGCTAGACAGTTGCTTGGATATTGCTAAGCAGTGCTAGGAAGTTAGGGAGTTGTTTGGTTGTTCTGAGATGTTGAAGGGTATTGCTAATTGATAGGTGGTTTCTGGGGTGTATGAGTGTTTGCTACTGCTAAGGTGTTGCTTGGATATTATGGGTGGTTTCTAGGGTGTTGCTAAGCAGTGCTAGGAGGTTGTTAGGCAGTTCCTAGGGTGTTCTGAGTGGTTGCTATGGTGTTGCTAGGGTGTCCTAAGGTATTTTGGGTGGTTGCTAGGGTGTTCTGGGTGGTTGTTAGGCAGTTCCTAGGTTGTTCTGATGGGTTTATTGCTAGGTGACAGGTGATTGTTGGGGTGCTATGAGTGTACACTTATGCGAGACATTAAGCTAGGATAATATGGGTGGTTTCTAGGGTATTGCTAAGAAGTTGATAGGTTAGATATCCTTGGTGGTTGCTAGGGTATTGCCAAGCGCTGCTAGGACATTGTTATGCTTATGCAGATGGTAGGGTGTTCTTTTGGGTTGTTAGGCATTGCAAGGTGGTGGGTGGTTGCCAAGATGTTGCTAGGTGGATGCTAGGTTTCTATGGTGCTCTAAGTGGTAACTAGGGCATTGCTAGTGTAGTTGTTAGGGTGTGCTGAGTGGTTACTGTGAAGTTGCTATGTGGTGGGTGGTTGCAAGGACATTGCTAAGTGGATGTTAAGGTACTATAAGTGGTTTCTAGGACAGTGCTAGGTGGCAGCTGGTTTCTAGGATATTGCTAGATAGATGCCTGGGTGCCTTAAATGGATGCTTGGGTGTTTTGGTTGGTCACTAGGCTGTACTTGTACACTAAATTTGTGTATTATGAGCTGATGTAGCCCACCTGCATGCGGTAGAGGTCCTCCGGGTGTTCCATCATACTGTCTGTCAGGATGAGCAAGTTTCCCGTCTCACTGGAGGTGTGAGAGGAGAGAGAAGAGGAGGAGTGGCGGACAGACCCCAACACATTCAGAGGGCTAGAGACAGACAGAGAGAGAGAGAGAGAGAGAGAGAGAGAGAGACGGGGAGGAGAGAAACGGGGAGGAGAGGGATGGGAATACAGGGATGGAAAAGAAAAGCAGAAAAGAGTGGAGGAACGGGAATGCATGCAGGGATGGGAAAATGAATCAAGATGAAGAAAAGAGATTGTAGGGTCATAGAACACAGGCAGCCATGCGAGTATGAACGAAAAAAGAAGAACAAGGGAAGACAGAATAAAGGAGAAAGAAAGAGGATATAAAGCATGCACAGAGAAAGATGTCAAACATTTGTGAGGTAAAGTGACAGAAGAGAGAGAAGGAGAAAGAGGAACAAACAGAGAGACATGAGAGAGACGTGGCGGAGCTGAAGCTAGTGTGTTCAGGGTGGGCAGCATGAGTGTGTACGCGTGTTTATGAGGAATACACGGTCGAGGAGTGTTTGTGAAGAGAAAGGAAGGGCTGCGTCTACAGAGCAGGAATCTTTCTATAACTCACAGACACGTGAGTAAAACACACATAGACTATACAGATTCATTACAATGCGATATATAGAGTTTCCTGTGAGGTGCAACACGTGAAATGAACATTTGTAATAATGAAATCCTGAATATAAATACATAAAGTTGAAACCAGGGTTGTTATTGTTAACTTAAAACTATGACATTTTTTTTTCGTTAAATGAAATAAAATAAAATAAAATATACTTAAGTTTAGGTTGATGTGCTAAAATTACACTAAAACTGAAATAAAAATAAATTAAAGCTAAAAATAAAAACGACTAAAAATAACAAAAGCCCATACAATTACTAAAACGAACTAAAATGAAAATAAAAATAATGTAAAAGCCTATTCAAAAAAAATTTAAACAAAAACCATAATAGTATATAAATTATACTAAAATAACTGTTTTGCATCTTTTTCTGTAGACAAATAAAACGTTGTAATTTATTTATTTATATTTTATTTTAAATGCGTGAGTTGGACTAGATAATACTTTTAATAAGACAGTATTTTCATTATTTTTGATAAACAAAAAAGGTAATAATAAATAATCAGTATTTGTGTCCAGTAGAGTATGTCAGTAGATACAAAATAAAAATATATGTCATCTAAATTCATTAAAATTAAAACTAAGCATAAATATAGAATGATTTATCTAAAAATTTAAATACAAATCTAAGCATATAAAATGAACAGTTTCCATAATTATTTTCTTTTTGGCCTCACATTTTGGAGTTATTATCTCTCATAAAAAGTAGTACTAAATATTTAGTACATTGCACTCATGTATACTAAGTATGTTGAATGGATTTCCATTAGTGTGCATGAATTTGAACAGCATGTTTAATTTAAAGGAATGTTCTAGCTAAGCTCATTCTGTGTTGTGCTGCTGAATACCACAGAAAATAACTTAATAACTAAATATTAAAACATTGCCTTCATTTAGTATGCTGTTCTAATATGCACTTACATCTAATAGATACCTCAGTGTGCATGCAGAACGGTGCCTGTAAGGGTGTGCTGACCTGTGTCGGTGCATGAGTTTAATACTCTCAGGGCTCATGGGACTGTGGGTGGCGAGGATGCCCCTCGGGGTGCTCGCCCCTGAGCAGGCCGGGCTCAGCTTATCCAGACCGGGCAGACCCTGCAGGGCCACATAGAAACACTACTCTGAATACACACACTGTCTGCATTAATGCCAACACAGATTTAATATTACACACTAGCTCATCTTACAAAAAAATCAGAGTATGATACTGAATCTATGCAAAGGATGAAGTGAGAAAAGCAAAATGTATTTAAAGACCCCATGAAATCTTCTCAAAAGCACAGTTTTCTTTCCTACATTGGCATTTCCTATTTAAACAAGAAGTTTAGGGCGAGACTTATTACATGGCTTTGTCATTACTGGATATAACCCGAAATTTGGTGCAATTAACATACTGTCAGTCTAGAGTGCATTTGATTGGACAAATATTTGGACACGCCCATGAGTGCATGATGAGTCATCAATGATTTTGGCTTGAGTGGATGATGAGGCATTAATGATTTTGGGTTTTTTAAAAAAAAAAAAAAAAAGTTGTTTATTTTAACTTCTAGAAGTAAAATAGCGAATTAATAAATGTATTTTCTTAATTATAATACAATCTAATAATAATAATTTAAATTTATTTATCGGGGAAATTATTTTATTTTTTTGATAAATCTGTAAATCATAGGAAGCAGATGTGAGGTCTCACATGACAGAGGCTGCTCCTCATCATCTGGAACTGGTCGATCAGCTTCTTGTGCAGGGGACGCATTTCCGGGTGCACCAGTTTCTCGTGGACGGCCAGACCCACGCCGAGGATGTGAACCTATGGGGTTTATAAATAAGGTGGATTATTTGACCTTTCAAAATTCTTTTTTGCGTTGTTCAGATGAAGTAGTTTCGGATGCGTTCACCTGTTCTTGCATCAGATCCTTGAGTTGGGTGATCTTCTCTGTATCCTCTGGGTGACTGCTAATGTACTCTTTATCGAAGAATGCCTGGGTGACAAGAAGCATAAAAACATTCAACGACTTATGATGAAACTATTCTTTTAGATGAAAGCTGAACGTCTGATGTTCATTCATTCGAGCAACAAAAAGCTCATCAGTGTAATAGAAATTCGAAGAAAGCAGTGCTGCTAGTGTGAGGTTTCTATTCAACCCTCAGAATGTTATATTTGCACCACTCACTTCCTGGTATCTGGCGATCCCCCCGTTCACAGCTGCATCGATCACCCCATTGAGGCACATGCTGAGCAGGTTAATGTTTCCGTGAAGCTGCTTGTGCTGGTACTGGCTGATCAGGGTGCGCAGCTCCTGGTTCTTATTCTCTACCACGTAAATGGCGTTCTCCAGCGGACTAACTTCAACCTAGAGGACATGACATGTACAACATACAGTAAACACAGGTGCTCTGAATTTATACTCCAAATACACTTCAGTAAATCTGTACATTGTACAGACATTATTATTGTTATCTTGAGTTTAGTGTTTGGCTAGTATAAATTACAGATTTTTTTATATTATTAAAAAATTAAATATATTGAATTATTAATGTAAAATCATATTTAAGAAAATAATAATCCTGAAAGTAATTTTTTTTAAGTCAAATTTTTACGTTTAAATTGATTTTAGTGTTTGGATAGTTTAAATGTAAATTAGAGATGTTTTATTATTTAATAATTATATAGCAAAATTATATTTAAAACTTGTGACTATGAAAAGGCACTTTTTTTTATTTAAAATTTGAAAGATATATTTTAGTGTTTATGCAGTATGGATGTAAATTTGATATTTTTATTTAATTAATTAATTATTCATGCAAAATCATATTAAAAACATCAAATATGTACATCCATGACTTTTTATTTATTTATAAAAACTGTTTAAGTAAAACATTTTTTATTTATTTTTTATTTTAAGTTTAAATTGATTTGAGTGTTTGGGTAGTTTAAATGTAAACTACAGATGTTTTATTTATTTAATAATTTATGCAAAATTATATACAATATTTATGAATTATAATTATGAAATATGTAAATTCTTGACTTCGTGAAAGTAAAAAAAAATTGAATAAAAAATTAGTGAACAGTGAATAACTAAAACAATTAAAATTAGTAAGTGATTGGGTAAGAAATGTATTTATTTATGTAAAATCATTTTCCAATTTAAAAAGAAAATAATAATAATGATAATAATAATAAAACACTTTTTGAACAGTTTTATGGACAAAATCTTGGCTGTTCAGCCAAATTATGATTTTTTGTTTTGTTTGTTTATTCCATTTTTGCCTTTATTTATATAGTACAGTAGGGAGTATTCGAGTCCAGAAGCCTGAACTCGAAATTCGGTCAAAGCCCAACCGCTCCCACGGGGCTATCAGCTTCTAACAAATTATGAACATTTTAATGAATAACATTTTTCTTAAGACACAGTAACATTAGGTACTTGTAAGTGTACCAGTGTGTGCTTACACAATACACAAAGACACTTTTTGAATAAATAAATTGTTGACTGGACAGATTTGAGATTTAATAAGCAAAACAAAATGGTGGCCTCATTATGTTGATGACTTGGTGGTTTGGTGAGTCACCCACCAGCTCGCGCTTGTCCACTTCAAACCAGCGGGAGATCCCGGGCAGAGGGTGTGTGAGGATGAGTGTGGTCCGCTCAATCCAGAGACTCTGAAAAAACAAGACATGATGCAACTTCAGCCAACGTCTGGGTTAAATCCATTACCCGCTAGAGTTTCCTAGAGAAGACATTTAAATTCACCTTAAATTCATTCTCCCTGTCTTTTGGCCCCTTATGGAAGGGCCGGTCGTAACGGAATCGGCGGACATTATTGACTCTGTAGAAGCTTTTGATGCGGTCAGGCACGCGGTCCATCTGTAGCACATCAATGTTTTCTGGAACTGGATTCACGGCGTAGATCTGTAGGTCTATGGAACTTTACATGAAGGAAAAACAGCTACTATATTTTGAACAAGCATATAAAAAGGATAGATAACCCTAAAAATGAATGGTGTCAGAATTTTAAGTCATTTCTAAAGTTTTTTTTTTTTTCTGTACAAAACGAAAGAAGATACTGTGCAGAGTTTCCAAAATGCTCTTTTACGTACAAGTCATATAGACGTTCAGACAACAACAAAATATATGGTGGGTGAGCGAGGGAGTGAGTGAGTGAGTGAAGTGAGTAAGCGAATGAGTGAAATGAGTGAAAGAAAATAATGAGTGAGTAAGCAAGTGGGTGAAATGAGTGAGTAAAATGAGTAAGTAAGTGAATGAATAAGTGAAATGTGTAAGCGAGTGAGTAAAATGAGTGAATGAGTAAATTAATGAGTGAGTAAATGAGTGAGTGAGTGAGTGAGTGAGTGAGTGAGTGAGTGAGTAAAATGAGTGTGTGAGGGAAATGAGTGCGAGTAAAATTGGTGAATGAGTAAATTAATGAGTGAGTAAATGAGTGAGTGAGAGTGAAATGAGTGAGTGAGTAAGCGAGTGAGTTAGTGAGTGAAATGAATGTGAGTGAGTAAAGCGAGTGAATGAAATGAGTGAGTGAAACAAGTGAGTGAAGCGAGTGATTGAGTAAAATGAGTGAGTGAATGAGTGAGTTAGTGAGTGAGTAAAATGACAATGAAATGAGTGAGTGAAATGAGTGTGAGTGAGTAAAATGAGTGAGTGAGTAAGCGAGTTAGTGAGTGAGTGAAATGAGTGAGTAGTGTATGAGTAAGTGAGTGAGTGAATAATGAATGAATGAACAAATGAATGAATACTGTTGTGGAACATTTTTTTATAAATGAAAAAAACGTGTTCAACAGATTTAAAAAATCAGGTTGAGTAAATGACAACAATTTTCTTTTTTGGGTGAGCATTTTTCTTATGTATACAAAAAATTTAGTACAAAATCAAATAAACCAAGACTAAAATATCAAGTTTGGCTGTAAGTTTTTATTTTACAAGTAAATCCACTATGAAACGTATGCCTCAAACAACCCTTTATCTTACTTTTGTTGTACACCAATAGAAATATTATAAATAATAGTTGCTTTCGTATTGTTAATGACATGAACATTCACTCACTCTGACCTGAAAAGCAAAAAAGCCATTTCCTTATCCCCTTTCCCTTAAAGCGGGGATGTTTCCTTAAAAAAAAAAGAAGTCCTCAAAATGATCTAAATGGTGTTATTACGCTGAAGGATACACTGAGCATCACCCTGTAAAATCCCCTCATCTGGTTGATTAGGATGCTGCATGGCGATGGCTTGTGGAAACTCTCCCAGCATTCTTTGCTGAAAGGCTTCGAGCCTCTCGTAGTCATGCCCCCGACAAACAAACTCCTTATTCTGTGTGCAGAGAAAAACATCTATAAGTAATTAAAATTATAAATACTATGTAATTAATTCATTCATTTTTTTAATTTATTTGATATATTTTTAATTAAAAAATCAATCCCTTAATCCTTACAATTATGACAAACAAACAGAGCGTGTAAATATTGCAATAGCTCACCCTGAGGAAGAAGGGAAATTTCCGACCGTAAAATCCCACCCTGAAGAACTCTGGCTCCAGTCGCTGCTGCTCCATGATGTTGTCATAATACGCCGCCTCCATTTTCTGTGTGGAAAGAAAGAGCTAAATATTCACACAGCACTGACGTCCTTCAGAGCATAATACATAACAATACATATTAATAGCTACGAGGTCCACTCAAAGTGCTGTTATATAATCTCTATTCATATTTCACGTAAAAAAAACGAAACATCAAAAGCACTGACCCGTATCCAGCTGAGACTCTGATAATCGTACAGGGACTCGTACTGGAAGGCTAGTTCTCGGCACAGCGGGATGCCATACTCCCAACACTGGGAAGAGATCAAGAGCAGGACAGCCGGTTTGATGTGCAATTTAAAACTTAGACTTGCCTTTCTAGACAAGCTGAACTCTTGTATGGCAAGCTTTAGTTATGTTTATAGAAAGAAACGCTGCATCACATTTAGTTGGCACCTTGTTTATTGTCAATATGCAAATGAACGTAAGAAAGGTGACCAATCGCTATTCAGCATACAATGATTACAATTTTAAATGTTGAAAAGGTTAAAGTCGCCATGAAAGGAAAATTAATTTGTGCATTCAACCTTGTAATGTTTAATCAAAATTTCATAACTGAACCTTCCAGTGAAAACAACAGACTTCCTTCTGGTGACGTATGCAGGATTTCTTCAATCACTTAGTTTGTTTAAACCTCTCATTACTTTTAAGAGCCACGCCCATATGTCAACATCCAATCAACAACCGATGCATAGAACAAAGTCTCCGCCCCACTTTTTTCTTTCTTTTACAATAATCGGTTATACTCGGATGTACGTCGCAATACGAACATTGTTTCAACGCAGCATTATCAAACTTTTAAACCTTATAAGGAAAAACAATGGGGTCCAATGTTGTTTTTTGGACCCCATTGACTTTTATTATAAGGTTTGAAAGTTTCCAAATCCACATCTACTGATGTGGGAAGTAGCGCAAGCGCATGGAGTACGTCAGAAATATAACGCGCCATTCGTTTACAGTCGGTGAATTGTTTGTATTGTGTTTCATCAATGTTACACAGTATCACGGATCACAATGGGTTCTATTTGCTTTTGTCGCGTTGTGCCACTTGTAGACATGATGTAAATTATCCACAGAAGTCTTTACGTTAAACTCTTATGAATTAACTGGCCATTTGCCTCAATAACATCATAAGCCATTCCTGCCTTAGCAAAGTTGGCATCCACCGTTTTCTCAGACGTCTTTAGCTCTTTTCTAATGTAAGTCTAGGGAGGATCATTGTGTTTGGAAAACTTAAATAGAAATTACTCCAAAAAATGGTGAAACGTTGTTCCCGGGACACAAAGTGGTATCTGTAAATACCTTTCCCTTGTTGAAGTAGTGGATGACCTTACGACAGAGACCCTCTTTGCGATGCCATTCGCTCTGCGCGGGATAGTGCAGGAACTCTCGGAGGGGTCGTTCCTCCCAGTGGAGAAGCTCCCAGTACAGCAGGAGGGTGAACGCCGCCTCTGTGGGACACAGCGGTAGGTATAGTTCAAATACTCTCGCGGAATATACTTCCTTTTAGCTCAACTGCTAGAGCATGGTGTTAGAAACGCCAAGGTCATGGGTTTGATTCTCGGGAATGTATACTTTATATGCACTGCTATATGTTTTTGCATTCCACTATGCTTCATTTCCATTGGTTTTCTACATAAACATGCAACAGGCAGACATTTGAATGCTACATTTGAGTCTTTTTCTGAGTCTCGCTTCTAAAGATCAAAAGATTTAAGTTTGAAAAGACCTTGTGTTTTTTTTTTTGTTTTTTTTTCACTGCCCGTGTTTTATGTTTTTCAATGCAAAAATGCATTATGCGTGATGTGGCCTATGCAGTTTTTAAATGTGAAGTAACTGAATAACGTCTCACCTGTGTAGTTTTCGGCCTGCAGGTGCATGTCGCACAGCTTGTGAATGTATCGGATGTACATTTCCTCCTTATTAATCTCAGACTTGTAGAAATTCTACAAAATGACATCATATGATCATCAGCTTACTTTTGCTTGACTGCAAAAAATCCATATATCATATATTAGGTTCACACAGGATCGAATGAAGGGTAAGTCTCACCAGCAGGTTGACAGTGCAACCGATCTTCTTGTTTTCTGTCTCATCACCTTTCATGCAATCTCTGCCGACACAAGAAACAGGAAGTCTTATTAGATATACGATGCCACGTCCAATGACCATCCAAATCTGATTGGCTGGTTTCTACATCATTCTGGAGAGACTTCTACTTTATTTTGTTCCCCGATTACATCCGATTTATTAATTGTTTAATGCCGTACAACGGCATTCTACATGTCCGTCAAATGGCCACTTCCTGTGTAAGAGAGCAGCTATTGGTCACTAGATGGGGGTTTTACCTGTAGTCCAGCAGTCTTTCCATGAGGCGCGTAACAGACGTGACGAAGGAGATGCCCGTCTCCCTCCAGGTCTCCTGCTCGATCTTCTCCAGCAGGCTAAACATAAACGGCACACATATACATCATTTTTTAAGAGCACCTCATGGGCTGAAGGTAAAAAACGGGCTTGTAATGGAAGATCCTTTTTAGTGGCATCTGATTGGTTGAACAGGGTTAGTTTCTTCTTACCTGGGGTACGGCCCAAACAGTTGAGTTCTAATAATCCCGCAGCACAAGGCAAATCAGAGACACTCAGGTTATGACAAGAGCACTTAAACGGCCAGATGTGTAGCTGTGTGTGTCAGTGGAGAAGGTGTGTGTGTGTGTGTGTGTGTGTGTGTGTGTGTGTGTGCACTTACAGCAAACTGAAGAGTTCTCTGTAATTCTCATCTCCTTTGCCTTCAGACACCAGACTGTCCAGTTTGTCTATCAGTTCTGCCTCCACCTGATCTCCTCCTCCTATCACAAATTGATGATGATAAAATTATCCTTCTTTGTAATAATATTTTGCATTACATTTAAATGTGTATTAATATATTATAATATATACAGTATAAATATTCCATTCTATTAAATAAAATAAAATGTCTTTATGTTAATATTTTTTTTTTATTTCAAAATTACTATTTCTCAAGAATAGCCTGTAATACAATGATTTTGCATTAGCTTATAATTCAATTTATTCATTTATTGTTCGTCCATTGTAACGGACATCGGACTTTGATCTATTTATTATCAATTATGGTTCTATTTAGTGTACAAATGAACCATATTGTATTTGTTTGTTTCACTGGAAGATAACTAAGATAAACAGAAGAAAAAAAAAGCCAAGAAAAGACAGAAAAGCAGATGCAGGCATAATGGACCTGTTTGAAGTTGCCGTTCTTTCTCTGTTCCCAGTCCATCATATCGTGGAAGATGGGGATCATTATATTTCGGACTTCATTTTGAGGTACGAGCGTCACACCCAAAAAGGGGCCGATCATTCCTGGTATGAAGTGGATCTTATTCTCACCTGCAGCCAAACCAAGCAAACCGACAACCGGCATTATTCATTAAAAAAATAATACTTGATTTACATGTACAGTTTGACAGTTTGATGAGTGATACAAAAATTATTGATTTATTCTGCACTTTTGATTTTCAAATGTTGTAATCTGTCTATCTATATCTATCTAGAAATATAAATATCTATCTATCTATAAAAAATGGTGGATCTTTATTGTTTAAGCTTGAAACTCTAAGTCTGGGACAAAGATGACACGAGCTTAATATAACAGAAAAAGCTGAAATCTGTTATTGATGCAACACCCTATGGTAGTTTGGGATCATTTCTGCAGTGCAGTACCTTCTTCCACCTCTAGAGTTCAGTACTGCTTTTCGGAAGGAAGTGAATGTTTGTGTCTGTGCGTGTGCAGAGAAATGCAGGAAAAGAGAACGAAGCAGAGTGGAAAGACAAGAGAGAGAATCAAGACACTCACCCAAATTCTGCCACATGCTAAATAGCTCATAAGCCATCATGACCCTCATATCACCATACCTACAAAAACAGCAAAAACAAACTCCTCTAAACCCGTGCAAGAATGTAAGATGACTGAAACAAACAGCATGCATTAAAGATATTTGACTTAGATAAGAACAGGAGAGCCACACACTGGGCTGAAGATTCAGACGGATGCCATGCGTCAGACTCCATGCATTTCTGCATCTGAGGCTTATTATGTTTATTGGACCAATAGCTGTGGAACCGGTATTTATTAATCATGAGATGGAGATCTCAAAAGGAGGGAGAGCTAGACAGAAAAAGAAGGAATACAAAGAGATGTTGCATGTACCCTGGATGGATTTAACATGGATTAGCCCTCGCTACAACACTCAAATTATTTTTTTGTCATATTTAAACGAGTATTCTGGGTAAATACAACTTAAGCTGTACTGGGAGCATATGTGACATGATTTCAAATAACACAGTTTTTTGTCCTTCGGTTTGTAACAAAATGGCAATGAATGTCTGTGGAGGGAAAACATTACAATATGCATACATTTAGAACCAACAACACTGATTTCCTCTCAGGTTCTTTAGGTCTGCATGTCATTATGTTGTGTGAATAAGCAGGATCAAGTCTTACTTGTCAAAGACCTTCTTGCGCTTGGCTGGTGTCAGAGTCTCCAGCTGTAGACTAGGCTGGTTGATAAACAACACCGCCAGACTGAAGTACGAATTCCACACCTGATGGAAAAAGAAACGCATAAACACTGAGTAATGGTTACTGTGAGACTTGCTGTACCGGCAAATTTCTTTAAAGGAGATTGTGGCAAAGCAGGGCGGGGCAGAGATCTGTGTGAATGGAGCGAGGCCGGTAGCGCGATTGCTAATGAGCGTCACCTGCGCGCCACACCGGTCTCGAGTGTCTCACAGAGGAGCTCCGGACAGATAAAAGGAGGAGTGAGGACAGTGAAGGACGAGATAGTACCAGGCCTGAGACGTTTATGTTGTGTTTTGTTTTGTGTGTGCGGCAGTCGTCCATGAGGGGCTGTCGCTTTACTTTCATTTTGTGTTTGTTTATATTGAAATCAGATCAAAAGCACGCACATCGAAAGCAATGTGTTGCTCAAATTGGGTGCTCGACCAGAAAATTCATAAAAAAGGAAAAAAAGTCGGCACACCATGGCTCCAAAATGTGAAAATGAATAATAGACTCACACACAGGTGTAACGTTTCGAGCGCGTGTGTTTATTTATATTGTAATTAAAGTGTTTGAACGTTTGGCGGTTATCGCTTCCTTCTTTCCTGAACAACTAACATCGTTACAGAGATCTTGACAAAGCTTTGAAGGAGCATTAATATAATGGCATTACTGTGGATATACACAACTAATTGACTATTTGGTGGGTGTGTCTTAGCTCAAGCTCCTCCCCTCCCCGAAACGAATCCACACCTCCCATTTATTTTCCTTTTCAGATTTGCCGTTGCTTGGAAAATTCTCGATGGCAAAATCCAGTCATTTCAATCCACGCGATCGGGAATTTGACACGAGGGTGAAATATTTCCCCATGCAGATTTATCAACGGGTTCAGTTGTTCATGCTTGGATAGAAAGTGATTTCTGTGTTTTTACATCCACACTATTGACAAGAGAATTATTATTTTTTAATCACCTTAATGCTATCAATTGATATCTCAATATTCAGTAGAATTGTTTTGTTGATTAATACATTTTATACATATTAACCAATATATGGTGTGTTTTGGGCACTTTAATGCTAGTTTTAGCATGGCTTTACTGGTCAAACTGATCTACCTACAACTATTAACTACCTTAACCAGTTCGGTTTGGATTCCGGATTTAAGCTTCCCCAAAATGTTCTATGTGCGGTTTCTTTCCAGGGGATATCCAGTGAAAGCTCACACTGATAGACAGGGCCATGTTTTTCTCTGAAAGATAACCTTCATTAATAATTCAGGACGTTTGAACTTTTCCAGTCTCCCTGGTTAGTGGCACCATCTGTCTTGATCAGGGAGGAGAGCTTCATTAGAGTGGATTAGAGAGAGCCAAGAGTGTCCAACAGCAGGACACCGTAAAGGCCCGTATCAAGCACTTTTGTGTACATGTGAATGTGATCTTCAGAAAAAGAGATGTGGGAAAATCACGTTTTTGTTTAGTATGCATGTATTTCAGTGCCAGTGAGTCTGTGGTGCAATGTTTGTGGTTATGTTCATGATTATCACACACCTAAAATCAAAGTCAGCATCCGTAAAGCTTTTATGGAGAGCAGGCGACAGATACTGGGTTGTGCTCACAATGATACTGCAAGAAAAAGAAAGGGATAATCATTCATATTGCAAGTGTGACTTAAGTCTTCGAAAACCATGATATTGACTGATAAATAAATTATATAATACCATATATGGTAGTTTTATTCAAAGCAAAACAATATGTCTAACAATATGCAAAACTGTTCTGGAAGGAAGCTGGAATAAAGGAAAAAAGAGGGGAAAAAAGGGAAGATTCTCACTTGCTGGTCAGCAGTCGCATGACGTTCCAGTCACGCGGGAATATACTGAGTTTCATCAGGTTTCTGAACACACAGAAAATCTTCAGCAAGAACTCCTGCAAGAGATGGGATTGTATAAACTGAGTTAGAGGAAAGTATTTTTTACATTTAACATTTAAAAACTATAAGTGACATTATAAATGATTCAGATGCTTGTCTTCTGAAATTCACCTTTAGCTCCTCTTTGCTCTGGAAGTTGTCCATCAGGTGTTGAAAGTGAATGTCGGACATTTGACGCAGGAGGGACAACAAGCAGGACACATACTCCCCCTGCCAATCAGAGAGCGGGCAAGTTCTTGTGAGCCAATCAATCTGTTAATTTGGCAATCCAACTGACAATCAAACACATCCAAAGGGAGCGGGGGAGCAGAATGAATGAAAGACATGAAGACACTGTGGGATGAATTCACTAAACAGTTACGGCACTTCAGATGGCACGCCTACACTCTCTTCACCGAATTTCTGAAGTATTTTACGAACAAAAATGGAAATACTTGCTGAAATCACCAGTTCTAAACTTCACACAACTTTTTAAATCAGTTGATATAAATAACTTGTTGGTCCTGCGGTCTCTTTCTGTCCAAGTGGGCAGTTCTTGGCCAGAATTAACTCCAATGTGGACTAGACTTAGTGTTAGTCAAAAGTCTGGCAATGTGAGACTAATGCGTGGTATTTTAGCCAAATGTCTTCGTCTGATTCATAACCACACACAATCCAAAGACAGCAGGCACAATATGTGAATTTATATTACTGAAGGTCACCGTCGTTCTACTCTGGGCAACCATGCCTGTAAAATCTATGTAATTGATGCTCTTGGTAGAATGTGACAGTCTCTAAAACGTCCACACAAACTTACCTGACGGAAAAGTATTGCATCAAACAATGATCAATCAGACAATATTTGCAAATATGTGATGCTTTCAAAGGGCTCAGTTTATTTTAACGCCTTATGAGACCATGCTTTTTTTTTAACTACATATAGATAGAGACATGATATTGTTTTCTGCTGGGCTATGTTTATAAGCAATATATGATGAATACATTAACAATTAAACATTAAAAGCAAGCAAGTGTAAATCAAAGGATGCAAACCCATTCATCATATTATAGATCAGAGATTGTTTGTGTTCTAGTAGTTTACTGTTGATCTTAGTTTTCCCAGTAAGTGTTACAACAGACTAAACATAAGAGACGCAAGACAAACATTCATGGATGAGTCTCGTGAAACCTGTCAGGGTCATACTTCATACCAAGATCAAAAGTCATTTTGCATGTGTATTTTACAGAAAGAAAGCACCCCCCGCCCCGCCCCACAAAATGCTAAACACATGCTTCATTATCTCTATGCAACATTTTGTTATAGAAATATGACCTGGACATTTTTGGGCAGTTTTCATGAAACTCAACTGAATGAAGACATGTGTGAGTCAGTGAGTGAGTGTGAGACATAATAATGAAGCAACAAAAATAAACCAATCACCTCAAATGTCATCCCAAAAAACAATGGTAAATATTATTTGCCTTTCAACACAGCAAACAGCAGGTGGCTTGCAAAATAAGGTTTTTATGATGAAAAACTCCTAGGGCTGTAAAACGATTAATCGCGATTAATCGCATCCAAAATAAAAGTTTGTGTTACATAATATATGTGTGTGTATGTGTATAATTATATATATATATATATTTAGGGCTGTCAATAGATTAATATTTTTAATCGTGATTAGTCGCATACTTATCGTGAAATTAAGCGTACATCATTTATTTAGTTTAATGCGTTAATTTTGTCATCATTTGAAAAGTAAACTATCCAGAAAAGTAAACTATCAGATTGAAGGATGATTCTCACAAAACCCCTAAAACAACCGCCTTAGCCTGACTGCATTATACGCCAACTACAGTACACGGATCCATTCAGAATTACTAAACACAGCAACATGCACATGACAGATAAAAACATTTCCCTGATTGTGTGTTGAAACTGAAATGTGTCAGTGCATAAATACAATGTGCGATCAGTGTGTCGAGAGCAAACATACATGGTTTGTTTGCGCATCAACAATAACGGACCCACGCGTGCTTACTGTACGACTCCTGTACATCACTGCAATCGTCTTTACCTTGATTACAGTTCGCATACTTCAAAACTTTACTTGCGAGACACTGTTTGCGTATAATCTGGCCATACAGCGGTGGGATGTTTTGACGCTTCGTTCAGTCTGTATTTCTCACAGCGCGATGCATGAGGGCTCACGCTCTTTCTGAAATAATCTCAGAATATGACAGAGCTCCCATTTTAAAACTAAACACACACTGGAATGAATAATTCACTGAAAACTGACCATGAGCCACTGTTCTCTCTGCCATTTCTGATGAAATAAGCCTGGTTTGATAAACTCCCGACTTCCAAGATTATCTAACTGCGTGACATAAATCACATTAATGATGCAATTTTGATTGCTTCATTAATTTGCGTTTTTTGTGTTAAATAATTTTAACGCGTTAAGGATTTTAACGTTGACCTCCCTAATATAATATAAGGTCTGTCATTTTTAAAACATTAATTTGGTTTGACTAATGTCAGAGATGAATGTACGACTGTTTTCAAAGGTTTGATGTTATTGTTGAAATGAATCTCTCTATGAAGAAAATGTATAAGATTTGCTTTCAGAACTTGACTGTGCACAATATAGGCAAAAAAAGGAGAGTTCCATAAAGATACTGGGAAAGAAACAGAAGATGAAGTAAAGATCTCAGTAAGTATGCTGCCAAGCGGGTGGAGGAGAATAGAGATGAAAGGATGGAGGGAAGGAAAGAAGTATAATATCAGATTTGTTAGTTACTAACAGTGATCTCAGCCGTGCACTGTGGACAGCGCTGCCCTCTTACCGCCTCCTGAGACTGAGATTTACTCATGATGGCCAACAGCGTCTGCAATAACACATCCAACAAACTCTCCACCATCATCTCTACCTCCTCCTGCACAGAGCTCTCCTGCAAACAGGAAAAGAGAAACATTGTCTCCTTGACCAAAGTCACCAACTTGTTCAACGTGTTCATTGACTGAAGCGTGAGTACCAATGAGCTGCTCTTAATAATGGAGAAAATGCTGCTCAGGATTCCTGAGCAGATCAGAAGCTCCTTCTGTTGCCGGAGATGCAGATGAATGTGATGGAGAACAACAGGAAGGAGAATTCTCCTTGATTCTATATAAAGAGACAGGGAGGTTATTAAAGCAATACACCTGATTAAGATTTCAGACATTAACACATAAAACATGAACTGCTTGGGGCAGTACCCTTAAAGGGACAACTTTGCATCTTATCTACCCCTAAAAGGTACATATTAGTCCCTTAGAGTAGGACTACTATGAACCTTTTTAGGGGTAAACAAGGTACAAAGATTATACCTATTAAGTGTACTGAACCAGTTGTACCCGTAAAGGTAAAATGTAGCACATTTCTTTAGGAAATACCTGGGAAGGAGAAAAGCCTACTATCCACAGTTCGAGCAATGGATTGAAGCTTGACCACATCCATGGACTGACCAATGTGGACTGTACTAGGCATGCTACCCAGAGTTCCCCTCACAAACTCTGCCACTTCCTGAACTGTGAACATCTGAAGGAGCTCATCAAAAATGGCAGGGAAAGAGTTGAGCAGGGCAGCCTGAAAAAAATGGGAAGGACAAGAGAAAGAAAGCTTTTTAGCATTTTGGTCATGGTATGTGTTCCCTATTAGAAAGCTCAAGATGTGAAGGGACTGTTGGCCAAAGATGGGATGGACATCACCTACACAGCAAGAGATTAAGTAAAAATGAGGCTTTGTCAAGACCTCATGCTTACTTGGTAGATTGGTAATTTTTTTAAATTTTCGAGAGGAAGAAGCCAAACCATCAGAAGCCTCCAAATCTCCTGGAGACCCAATGTCCTGGAGAGTTTAGCTCCAACTCTAACCAAACACACCTGAACCAACCATTCAAGGTCTTCAAGGTCACTTGAAAATTGCAGGCAGGTGGGCTGAAGTAGGTTGGAACAAAACTTTGCAGGACAGTGGGTTGAAGACCGCTATATAGTCACGAGCACAGCCAAAAATGTATTAACTAGATTGGCATTGTGGTCCATAATTGAGACCTTAGCTATTCCTTTATTCAAAGCTACCATTATATAAACATCTACATCTCTTGCTTTTGAGGACTTCCCTTCCCCACTTTGCTCAACATCCCCATGGTACGATCCATTGCAGGCAAGGTGATCGCTGGTCCCTGGTTCAATGCCACTGAAGAGGAAAGGTGAATAATGGGGGTGTTTGGAAGGTCTCAACTTTGTGCACAAGAAGACTTGGTGTCAAGCACAGCAATCAAAACCAAGAAACACACCAAAGAACCCAGCGGAAAATGCATTGGACGCATTGGGAGGCATTTGTTGGTGTTGTTGTCAGTGTGTTTGGGTTGTTGGATCATGTTGGGGTCTGGTGTTCTGAAAAGGTACTGAATGGTTGCATGTGACAGTAGATGTTTTAGGTATTAGGTTGGGTTGGGTTGGGTCCGTTCCATTACTGTGGGGCAATTCAACAAGCTGCATCTACTTACAGACAGTGGAGAGGGCCGTGGGGCATTACAGCTCAATGGCTGCAAGCAGTTGCCCTGGTTGGCAGTGGCTTGTCCTGTAGTTGGTTGGGGACCCTAGGAGGGTACAGTGAAGTTGGCAGGATTGGGTCAGGATCAGGGCAGGGATGGGAAAAGTCCACACAGGTACAATATGGGACAATTCAGGAAAAACATCGTCAACAAAAAAGACTAAATCTTCATTAAAGCATTTGTGCAAGCATTGTTGGTAGGATGGACTGTATTGTGTCCAGACACTGATAATCAAAGTACAGCCACATATTTTATTATTCGGTTCCTGCTGAATCCAGAATTAAATGATGCATTGATGGAGGCATGGACGATAAATGATGGTGGTGACAGAAGAAGTCATGTGGAAGGTTTATTAGGTTTCATTACCTAATAAAAATTTACCTTGTACATAATCTGCATAAATTTGAAATTTCAAACATTAATAGAGAAAGATCTCCCTTTTTGCTGTACAAACACTACCAATAACTAAACTAATGAGACTTATTACAAAGTCCATCAGTCTTCAAACCCCAACCCTGTGTATTTAACTTTGGCCCATAAACTGTCCCACATCGTTTGTCCTAAGGAACTCTAATGATGATACCTCAACTCACGAGCCGTACTGAAGGGAACTATTACCTGGAGAACAATCAAACATACAGTATCTAGGGATCAGAATATCACAGTAATTTGGAGTAGGGTTTGACTTGGGCCAGTGCGCACCCAACTGAGCATCCACCTAGAAATGCTTTCAGAATCAATCTAAAACACCCTCATAACTATCAATGGGCAAAAACAACCTTAGAATACTTCAGCAAACACATAGAGTAGCAATGTCTGGCAACCACCCAAAACATCCAAGCATCATAGCGGCAAGTACCATTCACACCATCTTCAGACAATTTAAAAATAGTGGCTAAAGATAGCACAGTTTCTCAAAAACTTGTTTGGTGGCATCAGTGTTGGCGTCTCCTGATCTTCATCTTAAGTCCTCTTGTCTTGTACTCTTCAAATCTGATTCTTCAGAACATTTCACATCTACTTCAGCGATCAAGCAATCTGTAGCGAGCAGATATCTACTCCTGCAGTCTTCAAGGAAAACCTTGTTTTGCTGATCGCAACTCGCTTACATGAGAACCGATTTCACAGGATATCCATGAGATGGGGCTGTCAAAACAGCTTAGACGTACAACTTCTTTAGGGCAGAGATAAATGGATGCATCATTCTGATAGAAGACTAAACAAACATGAACCTCAAGAAAGCAGCTTTGATCTTGGGTCAACAACCATGGCTTTGGAGATCAGCAACTCATTACAACTAAACCTTTCCTTTTCAAACACATTAGACCACTTTGTTCTTGTTTGCTTTCAATACTTAATTCTTTAATTAAACAGAAGTGAGATATAAATGAATAAAGTAATTTAATATGAAAAAGAGCATAATAACATTCACCTGTTACATCCCACTTCCTTTAATTTCAAGCTTTTTCTTTTAACACAGTTCTACTTATCCACCAGATTTCATGAAATGTAAAATGGTTCTTTTGTTTATATCTGACCTGGGTGAAAATAAGCGTCTCAGAGCTGCGGCTGTCCAGACTGAGGACGAAACGGATGGATTGGAAAAGCTCCTGGATGCTGGCCCTAAATTGGTCCTCCTCCATCCCACAGGTGGCCCGGGAGTAGAGGATCCGTGACTGGACGATGAATTTAAACAGATACTCTAGAGCCTGAAGGAAGATTGACAGTTAATGTGTGCACAAGCTAAAATGTCTGAGCTCCATGTTTATGCTATAAAATGTCTTTAAAACATTCCAATTACAATAAATAGGGACAATTAGTTCGCTTTTACCTTGAAGACAAATTAAGAAAAGTAAAAAAAAATTTACTGAACATTTTTTACGTCATGGGTGGGAAGTACTTAAGTAATTGGTATTTTGGGGAATGTGTACTAAAGCTGATGAAACTAACTTGTACTTCACATTTCCATAAAAAAAAACTGTTTACTCCTTACAATTTAATTTGTACTGAGCAGTTTTTGGCTCTTTTAAATATAATAACCATTGCTGAAGATAAAATAGTCTTTTTTTCATGTTTTTTTTTTCAAACACAACCTTGAAACTGTGATTAATGGGCCGCTTTTCACCTTTGTGCATCAAAAATTACTTTAGAATTCTTTCATTGTCTTTCATCAGCCAGTTTTAAAAAGCTAAGAAAAAAGGTTTTTTACTTCTAAATACTTGAATGTACAATAAAAGTATGTTTCCGGCTAGACACTTTTGAAATATTTGACGCAGCAGCCACACTTTAATTAAGTATAATTTCTCTGTACTTTTACAGTGCTTGACATTTAAATATGAGGTACTGTCAGTACCAAAATGAATCACCAATCAAACCAGCCAAGACATTAGATCTCTACAAAACCATACAGGGAGTGAATAAGAAATCTCAATACAATTTGCTTGAGCTAGTTATTTGTAAAGGTCCTTTGAGGAATGCCCTACAATTACTTATAATTTATTTATTCTAGTTCCTGAATCACTGCTTAGTTGACTGAAGCCACCATTTGATTTTACATGGATTTTTTTCTCTTGCCTTCTGTTTATTTGGTTATACAGCACACTTAGAGGTCTTACCCTCATGGCTTCCTGGATGTGATCTTGTCGTACAACTTCTGCTGACCGATCCATATACCACTTCAGACATCGAATCAACTCTCTGCATTTGAAATGAAACACCTAATTATACTATATTCAGAAAATATGAAATCCCATTTAGACTTATCCATTACTAAGATAAGTTTGCTTAAACTATCTCTAAACATAAATATCCAGCTGAAATAGATGAGCTCACTTGTAAGCCAGTGCTCCAGCAAAATGCTTCTGGATGTAGGTGTCCATCACAGGCCGGAAGTGATAAAACTTACTGTCCCGGAGCAGATTGATGATGAACACCTGGACAGAAATGTGTCATGGTTTAAACACGCACAGAAATCCCAAATTAGAGAAGCTAAAGGTCCAAAGGAGCACGATAGCATATTGCAAAATGAATATCAATGCAAAAAGAATGCAGCGTGCATAGGTTCTCTATTCTCCACGAAGAAACATGACAGATGTATTCAGGCCAAGAGAGGCTAGAACATCTTGACTCTTTTACAGGAGTACAAGAGCTAAAGGGTCTCTGGAGACGCCAGTATCAAACAGCTGTGAAGGCCTAATAATGCCTGGATCCGTGCCAGCTGAAATCTTCCATTTTTCATAACAGACACACACACACACACACAGCATGGGCGCTCCTGAAAGAGATGAATCGTATGCATTTAAGGGTGCGCACGCACACAAATACACGTTTGTACAGTAAACGTGGGTCTGGGCGCTTTTGATGAATGGAAATCGGACACGTTATTACAGCTGTGAATTATTAACGCTAGGCAAGCTGTGGCGCAGTCCTAAAAATGTCATTTATTTAAGCTTTCTAACCAGCGACTGAAACACAAGGGGTCCGTATTTGTCTGTGTTGTCATCCAGAATGGAGAACAGTGTGTCGAGGATGTCTTGAAGAAACTGAAGAAGAGAAACAGAAAATGTGGGTGTAAATGCATGATGCAAGACATTCAAATCTGTCCTTTTTATTATTATTATTGATTATTGAGACGGAGCTCTCACTTTGACTATTTCTTCCCCGCAGACGTGGCGCAATCGCCCCAAAATGTCCATCACACGGTCTGGATGTGCTTTCCACTTCAACAAAGCTAGTAGATCAACTATACACAATAATAAAGTGTTATTCCTCCGATAAGTAGACGCGACAACTGAAGAAATTAGTGTTAGTAAGTTACCATTCTGTGTTAGTTTGGTGGAAGAGAGTTGAGTGGATATCCAGAGGGTCTCCTTAGTGCTGCGCTGGAAGATGAGGCTGGACGGGATGTTCGGGCAGCCTTTGAAGTCGTCTTTACAACAGGGCAACCCAAGGTACAGCGCATGGTTACTGAATGTGGTGTTTTCATCACACTGATTCAGATACAGAAAAGAGTTTTATTAGTTAGACATCGTATTAACATGCTATGCCCGTACCAGGGTTATTGTAACTAAAAGTGTAAAAAACTATTTTCTTTACTTAAATGAAAATAAACATTGATAATACTTTATTTCAAGTCCACATTCTACAAACTATCACTAACTTTGCAACACATGTCAACTAACTCTCAATAGAGTATTAGTAGACTGTCTGCTTAATATCTGCTAAACCTTTTTTTTATGGTCCTCAACAGACATTCTACTGACTATAAGTAACTTTGCAAGTACATCAACGTATTCTACTAACCCTAACCCTGCTAGTCTACTAATACTCAAATGAGAGTTAGTTGACATGCAGTTGCAAAGATACTTAGTTAGTAGAATGTCTAAAGTAGACTATCGAAATAAAGTGCAACCTAAACGTTAACTGAAATCATATAAAATAGAAGTAAGCTTTATTTCAGCTAGTTGCAAAGGCAACATTTCTCATTTTTGTTTAGTTTAACTTGGTGTACTAAAATAGCAAAAGCTTACATTTTATGTATTGAACACATAATTAAAAAAAACAAAAAAACAATATAGACATTAAAAAAAGTCAAAAAGTAATAAAAATGACAAAAACACACAACAAATGTGTTATTGATTGTGTGACTTTAACTTGTCTGATTGCTATTGATTACATATGACTTCCCTTTTAAACAGCTGTAAGGTTTTAAATCTTGGCAAGTGGATAAAAAAATATAATCCATTAATGCTTTAATATTACATATTAATATATTATTTTAATATTATGTTTAACAAAATTTTTCATTTTTCACACTGCATTCATTTATTTTATTTTTTTTAGCATTTATGACAAATACACAATGTGTTTAAAGTAAAGGTGGAGACTGTCCTCACCTTGTAGACGTAAAGCTCATGGCTCTCATCTGACAGTGTGGTGCCGTCTTCTCTCATGAGAGGAGTGAACGCAAAGCCAAAAAGCTTCTTTTCTCCTTTGTCCTTTGCTGTGGAAACAATAAAATAGCATTATTTTCTAACGTTCTTAAGTTTTAAGTGCCAGTCATTTAAATTCATTATAAAAAAAGCTTGAATTTTCAACGTGTTGAGTGTTGCATGCAGCATTTAAACAACATGTTGAATAATGACTAACAATATATCTCATCCCTTCAAAAATAACTTCAAAAAAGTTAGTTTTGGTAAGAAGTTCATAGGTAGGCACAATTTATATTGATTAATTTGAATAATTTGAGGATACGCCTTTAGATGTCAAGAGAAAAAGAAGTCAAATGTGTGCAAAATGATACATGTAGAGTATAAATCCTTACTTGAACAGTGTCTAAACTCAAAGCGCAGATGGGACCCCCGGAATCGGTCAATGGGGATGGGCAGTTTGATGACCTCACTCCAGCGTGGACGGTTGTTGTGGTAGAGGACGAAAGAGCGGTACTCGCTGATGCTGTGTTCTCCTGAGCCCAGACTAATGCACTCCTAATAAAAGATAGAAGAAATGGAAACAGTTTGCTTTTATGTGGCTTTATAGTGTGCATCAAAGAGTGCGACACCAAAAAATGTATGATGGGCTTATGTAAAATACATCAGAAAATAACAAACTCATTTACTCCTTTCAAACTGACTTCAAATTTGTTTGGACTAAATGATTCACCACATGAGCTACAGATCACTTCTTCAAAAGGGATCATTTGCCCAGAAATTTGAATTCCGTCATTAATTACTCCCTCATGTCGTTCCAACGGTGGAATACAGAATGAGATTTATTTTATTTTTTATTTTTTTATAATCATGGTGCAATTTCGTGTAAAAGAGCAACCAACACAATTCCATAAAATGTCTCGTTTTATGGATTGGGATTACATGAGGGTGAGTAAATGATGACAGAACTTTCATTATCGGCAAACTATTCCTTTATTAAAGTCCAGAAGACTTACTTTGAGGATTTCGCCGTCAGCATAGAGCACATACATGGTGACCTCAATGTTCTTCTGAACACTCTTGCCTCCTCTCTCTAAGTCTCCTCTCTCCAGCGTGAGGTAGAGGTCGTTGCGTATGTCACCTAAAGATCAATAAAAACAACATTGTTAGGTAATATGACTCTTTTTTTACTGCTTGGTGAAACGTGCACTGCATTGAAGTTATAATGAAATATATATATATTTTTGTTACTTATATTTCGTTTTGGTGATTATTGCGAGAGAAACTCAACAAACATGTGTCGCTTGGGGTTCAAAAAAGTAAAGACATCCTAGACACAAATTTGATGATAAATTTTCAAGAATTTGTTAGAGATGCATAGTAATACGCAAGCTAATATGCATGCTAATAAGCAACAAGATAAAGGCATAGTTCACCCAAAAATAACAATTCTGTCATCATTTACTCACCCCACAAGTTGTTCAGAACCTGTATACATTTATTTCTTCTGCTGAAAACAAAGGGAGATATTTTGAAGAATGTTCGAAACCAAACAGTTGTGGGGCACCATTGACTTCCATTGGATTTTTTCCCCCATAACTATGGAAGTTCAATAGTCCCTACAACTGTTAGTTTACCCATATTCTTCAAAATATTTTCTTTTGTGTTCAGCAGAACAAAGGAATTTGAACTTGAGGGAGAGTAAATGATGACAGAATTTTCATTTTTGGGTGAACTATCCCTAAACGTGAGAATTGGTCCCCAAACTAAAGTGTTACCATATTTATTCTTTAGAAAAAAGAGAGAAAAAAGTCAATTTTTACACACTTTTTCAGAATTTAATAAAAAAATGTAAAGGTAAAACTGTACCTGTGATTATTTTTACTCGTATTTTTGTTCTAGTGAATTCTCGGAATAAAAAGTCAACACTCACATTGGGTTCAAAAAAGTTCAGACATCATTGACAAAATCTGATGATAAATTTTGAAGAAATTGTAAGAGATGCATTTTTTTTCTTTAGTAATGTTTTGTGTTTGAATTGTAAAGGCACTTTTTACACACTTTTTCAGAAAACCAGTTGATCATGCTTGCAGATATTGGGTAAGAAACAACATGCATCAGTCCACTATAACATAAAAGTTGAATAGAAAAAAACTGTAAATAGTTTCTATATCTATGTGTTTTTTGTTCAAGCTTAAAAGAAAATGTAATCTCGGCTGGACCCAGCACACTTAATTTAGCTTCGCTGTTAAACCCTTTTTACAGACTGTAATAAAAGCTTTGCTACATAAGGTCAAATCGTTTGTCCAGCTAAACTGTGGGAGCAAAACTGGCTAGAAGAAACATAATCAAACTTGAGTTCAACCTGTCTTTTAACACCGTCGTTCCACATGTGACCTTGGCTTTCAGATGATTCTTTCATTATCAACCTCATTCAATCCATGACACAGCAGCCCACACTCTCTCTGCAGAACGGCACGCATCTGAATCATTATACTCAAAATAAACATAGACTCTCTCTGGAATTGTGCTTGGCTCTTACCCGTCTACTCAGGGGGGAGAAAGTTTAAGCTGTTAGTGAAAGAAGTTGTGGGTTTAATTTGATTTCTTCCAATTACAGCTGATGCAATAAAAGAGAATGCGTGCTTCTTCTGAAAGCTCCTAGAAACAATCCCTCCTGCTGACACCCACCCTGCAGCAAATATGCACACAGTTATGAGTGTGGAGATGTATATTTCGGCATATACCTTAAAGAAAAGCTTCAATTTGCTCTGATGCACCATGTGTCTTTACTAAGGGCTGATATAGTCAAGGAGAACTGTGTAAAGCACCGTAATCAATTCAATTCTTGCTCTATTTTGAGTGTAATGTGCAAAATGAAAAAGTTTTCTTGACTTTTACTCGCACAACTCGTTCATTCTGAGCAACGAGGAGCAGCCGTGGACTTTAGATCAAATTCAAACACAGATCTCCATTTGTCAATTTTATATGGAGAATATAACAAACATCTACTGTTACAACACTTGATGTGATAAATATAATGTGTGTGTGTGTGTGTGTGTGTGTGTGTGTGTGTTTAATACAGGTTGGGAAATGAAAGAAAAAGCATGTTAAAAAAGATTAAATGATTAAATTTCATTTGGAATAACATGCACTGTTAAATCATGCATAATAAGACCGGAAACATGCCGGCAATTTTGCATATAGCAAATCAATTTGATCAGTTTTTGTTTTTTTATTGACCTGTACAAGAATTACATTTAGATTTAACATTTTCATTTAAATATCAAAGTTTTAAATTGTGCTTCTTGTTGTTTGTTTTATTACACAATAAGTGTCTAAAAATTACATTTGACAATTTTTTTTAGTGCACATATTTTTTAAATTGGCCTGTTTTTGTGGCTAGTTTTTTGTAGAATATTTTATTTTAGATACAATTTTAATGTAGTCGTGGGTAGATCGGTCTTCTACATGATTATATTGATTTTGAGGTATCTATACGTTCAATACTAATGCTGTATCAAGAGTAAGTAAATATAAGCAATCAATATATTGAAGTAAAAAAGAAAAACTACTAGCAAATAGTTGTATAGGATTGAAACTTTCCTTTCGATCTTTGAAATTTCTAGGAAGTCATTAGAAATTAAAAGTTTTGATTACGTTCTGTAATTTTTGTTAATAAATGATCCTCATAACTACTTAATTTGTAATGTTTAAAATGAAATGATTGTGAAACTTGCAAACAATGATAAGGGTTATAATCACTAAATATCTTTTTTAAATTGCACTAAATAAATAAATAAAACCAGTATTGGTATTGGTATCGATATTGAAAACATTGGGCTTGATGGTATTTGGTATCAGATCAAAAAGAAAATAACCTGGGGTATCGTCAATTCCCAATATGCAATGTCCCACCACACAAATACTAGTGTTAGTGAATCTAACAAGACACCAATCTAGATAAGAAAGCAAATATGGCCACAGCTGCATTCAGAAACAGTGGATTGGATAGACAACATACTGTAAAAGCCTAAATAAAGCTTTGTGTGTTTGTCTGTTTGTCTGACAGAATCCTACAGCTTCACACCCCGATAAAAATGTTATCCGGCAGAGCAGGCTGACTCCCTGTGAGCACTGGTATTTCGTTGGATTGCGTTCCTTTATAGACAGTCTCTGTAATGGGTTACGGCTACGGCGTTAGACACATCTCTCCACTGCTTCAGAGCCATTTTGCTGAATAAAATCCACATAAAGCTCTCTATTCAGGCACAAATTCCTTCCAAAAAGGAACAATCCTGGTGGATTCCCAGCTGGAAAGAGGAAAAATGGCTGACAGCAGTAGCTAGCGTATAGGAAAGGGAAAGCAGATGCTACGGTTTAGTATGTAGGTATTTGCATGTGCTCATATTCTGTTTTATGTATATTAAGAGGACGACAAAACACACGACTACGGGAACATCAGGAAAACGGATTTTTTAAGTTGTATGTTTGGCCTTTTTATGGCTAAAACGAAAATAAAATGGACGATGCAATCCAACCTCGCACTGAAAAGGAATGTATAAATAATTCTGGAGAGGTTTTGTTGAACAAACTCATCTCCGGCTTATAGAAAATGTCATGAGAATGAATCACTTTCAAAGCTTGCACACCTCAAGTGTCATTAATATTTCATAATGCTAACACTTCAATATTCCCTCTAATTGCTGCCTCCAAGACTTAATACCGTTTGACAGACACACATTGTTTTTTGAACGCAACGGATCCCAATGCTGGGACCATTTTTTAGAAACCTGCCAAGTTTGAACTTTTAAAGGAATAAAGTCAATGCCGCAATCTGAAATAAGATTACATGGGTTTTTCCCAGACATTGTGGTTCAATAGCATCTAAGCCTTTTTTTCCCCCCCAGAAAAAATACGTAGCTCAGAAACCCAAGGAACCAAGGCTCTCAGAGGCCTATCGACTTATTGGCTTTTCAAAATGCTGAATTTAAAGAGCACAGCCTCGTCTGTGATTATAATTGAACTACCTCGGGTTGATCGATTCGTGGATGATAAACCAATCATTGGGCTCTTCAGAAGAAGGAGGAAACATTAACTCAAGAGACAAATGAGAGGGCTCTACAAAAGAAGATGGAGGACCCATCAATCCACCTACCAGTGAAGGACATCTGGGGGGACAAGACTGATGTGTGAAGTTATGGACGAAGAGAAGAGATATATTGGACATGGTTACAAGATTTTGACTGTTGGGGAATTCAGCCAGAGCTCCACTGGATTTTTAAAGAACACACAGTGACACGATTTTATTAAGAGAACAACTTAGAGAAGCCCCAAGGCTCCTTCGAATCACGGGAAGGGATTTCTTAACTCAACTTTGACGTGGCAAGAGTCCAGCTGGTTTTACAGGCCCTCTGAGGCTCAGAGCCTGTACAGTCTGTCAAAATGTGGGTCATATACATTTATATAAGCTTGATTCTACGCAGTTAAAAGGCAATGAGGCCGATTATGTGATGTTACGTGCGATTATTGGTCTTGCTAAAGGCCGTTTCACAGGACTCGCTTCAAGGCTTATGCATCGCTTTGACCTCCACAGGAAAAGCGTTGCAGATTGAGACACATGAGGGTGGTTTTATGATGTTCCTAGGTCGTGAAAAAGCAAGAAGCGTACAGAGAAAACAGTGAAAACTGAGTTTAGAGCTGAAAAAACTCTTAGTGACACAATTAAGACACAACAGAACAGTAGCATTTACCATTGCTCGCCAAATCTTCGCAGACAAAATCCAGTCATTTCAATAGGGATCGCAACAGGTAGTTGGAATCGCCACGTTTACCAATAGAAAGCTGAGGGTTTGAAAGTGACTTCTGTGTGAGCTGTGCTTCATAAATCGCTATACTATTGACAATTGAAAATGGACCGCAACATTTTGACAATGGACTACGGGACTTTCACCGATAACGCAGTAGAAACCACCAACAACACCCTAGCTGTCACAGTTCTGTTCAGTTTGTCTTAGTTATCATGGACTTTTACTTTGTTTTCATTCATTCTCATGCGTTCCTTTGACTTTCCCACCACCATGTTACCATGGTCACCATCATTATGAGTTTGTTTGGTTCAGCTGTGTTTTATTAATCATCTTGTTTGAGTTCCTATTTAAGTTGTACCCTCACGTTCATTCTCCGTCCGGTCACGTTCACATTTACTGTGTGTTGCTAACTTCTGTTTACCTTGTGGATTTTAAATATTAAACTTGTGTAAACCTCCTTCTTCATCTTCGTCTGTTTAGCTGCAACCACCGGTGACACTAGCATTGAGTTAACTCAATTATTTCAATTTAAAAGAGGGACGATATTGAAACTCCGGCGATACATAAGCCAATAATTAGTTTCATGCTATAGCCAATAAGCGATAAATGGTAAATATGTAAACAAAAATATGTGAAATGAGCATGCCTAAAATATTAACCTATACAGTATACAGTATATAACTATCACTGAACTCACTCCGGTTATATTTTCTTATTCTAACTTGTTGCAACCATCTACTTAAGGCGAGACACGGCAGGCAAAAACATCTTCTTCTTTTTTTTCACTGGTCAATTGTGAGATTTTGGGATATTCTTCTTTCAGACTAGTAGTCCGAAATACACATTTAGGTCTTTATTTGACTAAACTTTGTCTGTTTGCGTCTGTAGATTTCTCATAAATTTTTCACCTTCGTAATATTGCACGGCTCTGTCCCTCTCGGTCTACCATTGCAGCTATAACACTCATCCATGCCCTTATCACCTCCAGATTGGACTATTGCAACAGCATTCTTTACGGACTACCAAACAAAACCATCGATAAACTTCAATATGTACAGAACTCAGCTGCCCGCCTTCTCACCTCCACCCGCCGCCGTGATCATATCAGCCCTGTCCTCTACAACCTCCACTGGCTCCCAGTCAAACACAGGATCAACTTCAAAATACTTCTCCTCACATACAAAGCGCTTAACAACCTTGCCCCTCCATAACAGATGGATTTGTAAATATATTATTCCTAGCCTGATTTATATAACATTTTATTCCAAAAAACATGGCGAGAATCATTTTTTTAAGGCTATTGACAGTATATTCTGATTTACAGGATAACAAAAGTAGATATCCATAAATCCCTCTGTAATATTTTTCCCATCTAATATGTGAACACAATGAACAAATAATTTTTAACCTGGCTTTATCCAATACTCAGATTTCGTTTTTTTAAATATATGCAAATTAGCACATATTTAATTAGATATTGCCTAATTTGCATATTTAAACATTAAATTACAGAAAACTTGTAATACATTTTTTTCCTCATCTTAATGTAGGTAATCAACTGGGAAAGTTTCATGGTGATATCTGCTAAATATGTTACCCAATTCACCTGTAGTGTCTCGCCTTAAACTAAATACAAAGCTTTGGCATATCTATTGGATTCATTCATTACTGAACAAATCTAGAACTGCAACCATGACCTTCATGAGCCTTACCTGGCATGATGACATCGGGGAACCCATTTGCGTGTGATGGCCACGCCACGGTTGAAGATCATGGGGTTTTCCCTGCGCACCTGCTCCATCTCACCCCTCAACAGCTGCAGTGAGATGATCAGACCTACACAAACACAAGAGTTCAGAGGAAATGTAAGACGACGTCCTTTTGACGACCGCTGTAATTATCCTCGTGATTATGTTAGTATTTGTGTAGTAAAATGGCCCCTTGTTTCAAAGAACGTACCAGAGAGATTGCGTCTCTTATGTTACCATTTTGCTGAAGTCTCTATGCCGACTGCCAGTGACTGCCACAATTCAATTCAATTCAATCAAGACATTGTTTTGGGTCTACAATGCCGCTAATGACCTGGCTCCCCGCTACCTTCAATCCTTCATTAAATCGTACACACCAGCCCGCCTGCTGCAATCAGTCATTCTGATTGCCTGGCTCCTGTCAGTTCCCAATTGGAAGGGTTTCTGTTCATCCAGGTCCAGACATTTTTCTAGGCCTTCCCCTCCCTCGATTGTGGAATAAACTCTCAATTAGAGCTAGCTAACACACAGATTACCATTGAACTATACCTCAAGACACACCTCTCTGATACTCACTTCCCCGAGGACTTAGGCTATATCGGTCACACCAATCCAGATGCATTTGAAAACGCATCTTTTTCTCTACGTTTTGGCCTTGCATCCACACTGAGATTCCATTATGTCTTGGGAAAATGGAACCCAACATTCCAAATGGAATGGAAAGTGGATACATTTGAGTGTAGAATGTGAAAATGGAGTTATTAACTATGACACGTTTAGTCATGTGACGCATATCGTACCAGTAGAAATCCGTGTTAGACATAATATTCCAAATATTCTCTGTTTTTGCTCTATTTCTCCAATGACAATAGTTCCAAACAAGCCACAGAAAGAGTTATGCGTATTTGTGATTCAGTGACCTATAGTTGCTTAGTTCCAGAACGAATCTGCCGTTTTGAACAAATCAGTTGAATGAATGCTTCTATGACTCGTACATTAAGACGGTGATTTGGCGCCACCTATTGGCGTTTTTAACTTCATAATTAAAAATATATAACTTATATAAAGGGGATGCCAGTTTGAAGAATGCCATTTGGTGGCATAGGAACCATTATACTTGTCTTGAATTGTGAATTGTTTAATACCTTTTAATGGTCTTCTGCAATGTTTGAGGCATATTTATTTTGTTCATGCTTTAATGTTGGCCTAATTTCAGTTACTTTTACATTTTAGGCTATGTAGTTTGAAATTTTATTTGTAGTAACCACTCAGCTGTATGTGGAAATGCATATTTAAAAAAAAATTTGCTAATAAAACCATAGTCCACAACTTCTGTAGTTTTAACTTATTTTAATATATAAATTCAGTGAAATCATCAAACGTTTGTATGACTTGCCAGTGACTTGTGACCCAAGCTACGACTTGACTTGACTTGCTTGACATAAAGCAGTGACTTGACTTGACTTGACTTGCTTTTCACAAAATTGACTTGGACTTGCTTGAGACTTGAAGGTTAAAGACTTGAGACTTGCTTGTGACTTGCACATGTGTGACTTACTCCCACCTCTGCTTATCATAAACAGAATGGTATCATCCGCTGGTGTGAACGCTCATGAAGCTCAATTTAAGGGTTATTAGGGTCTAGTTATTCAAAATCATTTTGGACTCTTATCTTTTCACAGATGTTCTGTTTGTATGGGATATTTTTATTTATTTTTGGCTTAAGCTTTGCATGTGACTTTAGTTAACTGGAATGGTAATGACTACTTTCACATTTTATTATTTTGGGTCTGATTGCACCTAGTGAGAACATAAATGGAATTTAAAATCATACTGTGCTTTATTACAGTAGAATTATGGAGAATTAGGGGCCAGTTCCTACAGTGATTTCAGTGAAATAAGCGAATCATTAACTACAACAGTAAAGCAGGTTAATAGACAGATTTTTTTTTGCAAGGACTGATGATGACACTTAAATCAAGTGTACGACCGTTTTCGAAGTGCACTTACCGTAGTTAGTGCTGGGGGCGGTGTATTTCGTGCTGGACTTGCGGATAATGTTCTCATGAATCTGGTACCACTCGTTTTCATTATTACACCTGTGAAAGAGAGAAGAGAGAGGACAATCCATTATACAGTGTCGCAAAAAGAAAGAAAGAAAAAGTTGTTGTATGGATGAATCAGGTGGAATCAGTGCATTCGTATTCCGGTGATTCCCAGATGCTTTAAGTCACAAATGTAACTTGTCAGTATATGTAAACACTTTATGTTAATGTGACGTTATTCCGAGTAGAACAGGATATTCGCTGAGAAAAAACTTGTGGAACTTCTTTTTTTTTGTGGGACTCCATCTTTTGGATTGCGAAAATTTGCCAGGATGATATAATATGATCAGGCATGTGACAAACTTTTATTTATTTAATTACTTACTGTTCATTTTGTATTCATAGGTAATTAAATATAATAAAATATTAGGTAGTTATTAGGTAGTTAAAAGGTAATTATTATAAAAATAAATATTTTAAAAAAGGTTTGTCCCATGATTTTTTTTATTTATTTTTTTCATGGATGTTAGAAAGATTATATTAGAATTATATATTAAATCTGATCATTAGTATATATTTTAAGATGACCTCCTTATTTTTTTATGAATTTGTCACTGGTAAAATAAAATAAAATAAAATAAAATAAAATAAAATAAAATAAAATAAAATAAAATAAAATAAAATAAAATAAAATAAAATAAAATAAAATAAAATAAAATAAAATTACCATCAACTTAGTATGTAGTTTATGTTTTGTAAGTAAAAAAATAAATAAAAAATCTGTAATTTTTGAGAATGACCCTGATGGTTTAGGTTGTATCCAGTGTCTTTTTCTATAGAAAAGGAGGATATCTTTGACGTAGAGAGTAGAATAACCTACAATCAAAACAATTAACTCCAACTGGCACAGCTGCATTAGCATTAGCATACGGCATTAGTCAATTGCCACTTTGAACGATATGGGTGAGTGAAAGAAACACGCAGTCAAGTACAGCCAAGTGTTGTGAGTCATCACAATGGCAAATCCCGACACGACCGCTTAAAAGTAGAGAAGTGTGGCGCTCTCAGGAGACAGAACAGAGCCATATGTTACGTTCCAGCATTAGTAGCAGTTAAATCGCTGTGGGCTAGCTGACGGAGGTTCGAGAACAGCAGTTTCTGGCCTGAGGGGAAGTGATATCATTAATGCCAGATCCAGAAGTGACCAAACCCGCCGTGGCAGCTGAAAAGGAACTTCCGTGCTATGCTAATGCTAGTGTTTGTGGCGGCTTAGCGGACAGATGCTTTGTGGGAACTCCCACTGAGTCCATCTGGTTGGCTGTCATGGCGACTGGCTCCGAGGGCGTCAAGGGTGATTCTGGACCGTCGCTCGCAGGGTCACGACGGCATTACACCAACACAGGCTGTTTGATGGAAAGTGCTACGTTCAAGAACATGAAGGGATATCTGATGCAAATCTGGTTTGCCGTAGCATTGCGTTCCCAGCAGTTCCAACCACTAGATGTCTCCAGAAACTAGTACAGCCTGAACACACACTTCCAGGAAGAGACCCTCACAAACACACATGCGAATACATGCACATGTACTTATTATACAGTATGTACACATCACACACACGGGCACACACACACACGCATAAAACACAAAGTACATAAAACTTTGCATAAAACACATTAAACTGTACAAAGTTTCCTCTCTTCCCCCATTGCTAAAACCTCAGAGATACTGATGTTTGCTCACCACTAAGCCCAAAGTACAGAGACCTGTTCAGGCCTCAGGAAAAAGGATTGACCCGGGGCGAGTGTGAGAGAGTTTCAGGACAGTTGACAGAACTGTGACTCGCCCTGCAGAACCAACACTGAGTCACTACATCTTGCATTCGTTGATCATATCCATGCGTTTTTATGGCTTACACACTAAAACATTTAGTTTTTTGTAATTCTGTATAGAGTACTGTAACAAACTGTGCTGATTTTCACTTTTCACCTAGATACAGATAGATAGACGGATGGATGGATGGATGGATGGATGGATGGATGGACTAGCACTGCGCACCCGTACGGCCGGCGGTACTGGACGTGAGGGGGTCCTTTCTTCGAGTCGTTTAACAGCATCCGTCCTGAACACAGTGCATTATACATCGCAGTCAGAAATAAATACATACTACCATCTGCATAAATTATACAAATCTGGTCCAGTAGGAAATTACAATTGACATTACAAATGTCTTAAAAAATTCAAATTAATTTACCTTTTTGTAAATCACACAGTCATTTCTACCAATTAGATTCAAAAAGTTTAATCCAATAACTGTCAAATACATAAAAAATTACAAAAAATTACAAATAATCATGGAATGTTTTCTTCAAGATTTTGTTTTACTAAGGCTATTTATAGTTAATGTTTAAGTATAACAATACAATAATAAATAATGTTAATTTGACAAATAAGTTATTCAGAATTTATTTATTTTTTAAACTGTATTTATATGGATATTTAATAATGTTATATGCACCAATATAACAATACATGTTAATAAACAGTGATATTTACATGGAACATAAAACATGGAAAATGCCACACAACTGTTTAACTAATATTTAAAAATCGAGCTAAATATAACAACAAAACAATAAATCACCTTTAATTTTACATATGAATTATTCAAAAGGGCTTTTTAATAATCTTTTATATGCTAATATAATAATTTGGGCTGTCGGTTTAACATTCATTAATTAATTAGCTATGGAAAAATAATGTGAATATCACTCATTCCAAACGAGTGATGTTTTTGTTTACGAATAGCATGAGTGCAAATTATTTTATAGTTAATATCATTAATATTATTAATAATATTGTGTTATTTTTTAAGACTTTTTTTTAGGTCAATTTTGCCAATAAAAATATTACCTGTAAAGCCAGAGCAGAACTGTTGTGCGACACACAGCGTTGTTTCGTTTCTGAATGAATCCGCGTGTTGAGCAAATGAATCGGGTGAACCAATGATTCAATGACTCGATTTAATTAGATTAAAATTTTTAATCACTTGACAGCCCTAATAATAAATACATTTATTTATTTACATCTATATATGTTGGGACATCTATTTTTAAGACTGTTTAATCATTTTTATACATGTCAATATAATAATATATTTTAACAAAACATGCAGGGTCTTCATTTAAAAAAAATAAAATAATTATGCAAATGTATCATTCAATTTATCCATGAATTGAAATGGACAGAAATGGGGGTTGAACGGTCTTGTTCCAGCATCCGAGCCGCTCGTCCCTTTATAAAGTGGAATGGAACCACACTTACGTAACTACTCTAGAGATGCAATTGCTGGCAGAAATGCAGTGCCTTGAGATAACTTGGGAACATTTGGCTCCAAATAAAGGAAATAGATAGAGGAAGAGAAAGACACAAAATGAGACGGGACACTCACCCGTCCTGATGACCTGTGACACAATGTACAGATCTCTCTTCATGTCCTTGTTGCTTAGGTCCTGCGTGAAAATAAGAGAAGTCATTCAGCGTCTTTTTTCATATGAACTGATGTATTATTTAGCCATAGCAATAACAATGCTGTTGATTAAATGCGTTCCTACCGTAAAGAGTGCGCAGAGGCGGTCAACCTTCTCTGGGTTTTTTGGGCCACCATTTTTGTTGAGTCTCACCATAAACTTTTCACTGGAAGAATAAAAAGAACAAATTGATTACTTAAGCAAGTTGTCATTAAAAACGTTCATCTAATGGGTAGGTAAATACAGCTAAATGCAATGGATCTGAACTGGTTTTTCGCGGAAACGAATAAAAACGCTGTATTATTTATGCCAGGCCAGTAGGTGGCGATAAAGAAACACTACGCGCCTATAGACTGAACACGTAATACACGTGCATTATGTCACTGTTTTCACAGATGCACATTTTTGTAGTTTACACAGAGACGATAACGATTTTGTTTTTTTTAAAAAGTGCACTTTTAATCCTGTTTTAAAAAAGTTTGCGTGTTCAGGCTTCCAAATCACCGCTGTCGTGTACATTTATGGCCAGAACGCATAAAAAAGTTTTCTGTTTTTAGTTGAAAACGGTGATGTGTAAACTGAGTGAAAAGAGAAAATGTGTTTAAAACTAAAACTAAAACTATTGAAAACATTCCTGTTAATTGAAATTAAGCTGAAATAGAATACAAAATAAATATTAGTTGAAAAACTTAATTAAAATTAGAA
>FLSR01004868.1:2497402-2526661 GCA_900092035.1 Leuciscus waleckii
GGGAACGCGATCGGGATTGCGATCGCGATCGGGATTGAACCGAGCCAAGCGGGATCGGAGCGTACGCAATGGAAGCGCGTCGCAATGCACACAGGCACTACCCTCGAGAGCTGACTGGGCATTCTCCTCACCCAAACAAACAACACAAAGAGTGTGAGTATCACCTCCCGTTAAATAACGCGGGCAGGGATGGACACACACTCTAAACTGCTGCTTGCTCGCCATACTGAATATATATATATATGTGATATAGACTGACAACACCAAATATACAGCCAGATTTCACACAGAGCGCAACTGAAGACTCAGAAAGCTTTCGTTTTCTGTTTTGGGCCGGCTTTTATAGTTTCCTGGTACGTGACGTCACCCGCCTCTGACGTTCCGCCACACCATTGGACTGATTTTACATGTGCTTCAAGACGTCATCACGCAAAGCGTTCCCATAGCGTCATTTTCTCGACGCAACGGGAGTTCCCTTGAAAGGGAATCAGGCTTTCTGGGAAATTGAATATGCAAATGATTCATTCTGATGAGCCGTCTTGGGAATTTGCCCTCTAATGGAGTGTTTAAAAACATGTCTGCTTTCTAACCGTTCAGCTCAATCTACAGGTGCGAACTTGGCAACATCTGCACATTATGCCGACATTATGCACATATGCAAAACAGTTGCAGGAATACATTAAAACATTAATTTCTGCACTTGTCTATGCAGATGACTCACATATCAATAAACTCATATTGAACAATCTGCAGTAATCCAAAGCAACAAAAACACTCAGATTGACATTCATTTGAACTCATAAATGTTGCAAAAACATCTACCAAATGTTGTTTTAACATCCAACAGAGGATATTGTAGCGATTTACTGCTTCAAGGGATGAAAATGCACACATCGGACACACATCTGAATGCAGACAGAGTACTTACCATTTTGTAGAGATCTGAAACGCTGATCTGGTCCGCATCGACCATTTCAAACTCCTTCCTGGGAACCAGATCTAAGCCTAAATGTCTGTTGAACACGGGAAAAGAAAAGGACGGAGATTAACTAGATTACTTGAAACTGAAATACTTAGAATGGATAATATTGTGGATAATAAAAGAACAGAAAATCTGTCAAGCTGTTGCGTCCACCTGTTGTGGCGGGCATTTAGCCATACCGGATCTTTTTATATCCAACAGTCGCTACATTGCTACACTAATATCTAACACAGCGTTGTGATGGCCGCTAGATTGGAAAACATGACATAAGAACATTTCCAGGCAAGTTTTCAACATTACTTTCCCGGTTTGCCCAATCACAGCTGTTAATATTGGGAGGATCGTGTGGTTAAAATGCATAGGAAGCTGCTAGCGCTATGTGCAGCTGTCGTATTGTAGATCTATGGAAACAGGTGTTGTCCTCATAACACAACTAAAGTTATGGCATGCCATACAGTAACCTAATATAACATAAACATGGCTTATCCAGAACTTCTCAGACGTAAATAAACCCCATTACCTCCCTGAGCAGCCTAAATCACAGACTAGCATTAGTGGGTTAGCATCTAAACACATGAAAGGTTGAAGATGAATAGTCCTATCAAAAGTTTGTTGAAATACACAGTTCTATCACTAAACAATTTTTCATAGTTTTACATTTGTTTAGATGTTCTAGGTGTTTGAGATAAGTGGTTTAATTAATTAATTAATTAAGAAGAAAATGGTCAAACAGAAGTAATGCTAGTAATGCTAACTAGCCACACAGTTAAAGTGTTCTCAGCTCATTGATAGCTGGTTGCTAGGGTGTTTAGGTGGTTGCTAGGGCATTGATAGGTGGCTCTTGTTTATTTTGCTCTGGCTGTAGTGCTCTCAATCAAAGCATTAGCATTAGCATCGCCCAAGGCCTCTGTCTAGCCAGGGGTATAAATTTCCATCTTTTCTGAATATCTCAATGCAAATTAGCTCTCCAGAGAGACATCTCACATCATTGGCTTGTATCAGAGCATAAATAAATCTATTTGTTGACGACTTTGTATAAACAGACAGTAATAAACTTATTATGTGACAATTAAGTGTTTTTAGCAATGACAAGCTTGATATACTCCACAACTGCAGCGTGAATGCCTCTAATTTGCTACGTCAAGGCGTCGCTCGATTTATAAATGTCTTGTTACCGAGGCTGAATTAACTCTCTTGAAGTCTTACACAAAATACTTTAATGTAGGCTATATAGCAGTGACACTTACAAGTGAAAAAAATACAAGATCACTTCAAGAGAAAATTGATAACCTTAGAAAGGCATAATGAAAAACATGATTAGATTGTTTGAAAAACACTCGAGACGCTCTTCAACTCACGCTTCAAGTATTTATAGAACATATCGGTAAGTGCTCGCGTCTCAAATCCATTTTATCCCCTTTACTCAATTATATACTTTGCTGATCTGAAGACCTGGCAGTGATACACTGCTGAAAGCCCAGAACCACAAAGAGCCTCATCACAGAAGTGAATCTTCAGGTGACATTGAAGACGAGGGATGAGTGGTCGACGTGGGCCTGACTCAGATGCTGATACACCGCAATTCCTGGATCATCTGGCCTCTAAAAGATTGTTGGTTTAGACTAACTCTGCTTTCATTCGTCGCTATAAGAGGTGAACTCCATGACTTATGTCTTGGAGGGGTCTGGTAATGTCGTAGTCTACTTACACACGTTAGATAAGCTTTTATTATGAAATTATTGAATTTTACTCAACACATCATCAATAATGAAGATCACAAAGAATACATTTTTTACTTTCATAATAAAACAGTGAAAACCATATACTACTGGTTTAAAGTTTGGAATAATTAAGATGTGTAATGTGTTTGAAAGAAGTCTAAAAAACTGTGAAACTAGAGGTTAAAGATAACTGAAAAGAACAAACCAGTCCATTAAATAAATCTGACAGTATATTTTAGAGTAAATTTACTTAAAAAAAATTTAATTCTTTTTACACAAGTGTTGTTATATGGTACCTTTATTATTAATATTTTTTTTGTAAATATCATCCGTAGCTGACTGAAAGCTCAATTTGCAGTATCAGCAAATGGATAATGGACATAAAACTTTTGAAAATCTCTGAAAAAGATGAAATAATGATGCAAGAGCGGTAAATACTGACACTCAAAAGCTGTGAAGAATAGCACAGCTGTGTAGGTTAGAAATGGGGGCGGTATCTGAAGGACAGACACGACCGCCTTTCATCGCAGTGAAAAGTCAATTTACTCTGAATTAAAAAAACAACCTCATGCTGTGTTGGTTTGTTTGGCCTCCGTGTTTGCACTTGAAATCTCAATGTAATTCACATTTAACCAGGCAATGAATGACATATGCTACTGTTATCCTCATTTCTTCGCTGTGTTGGGCCAAGTTGTTTTAGGGTGACGAGAAAGGCGCTGCAATCCATCTCTAGCGTTTCAGCTCTGTTGACTCCACGCTCAGGAGGCCTTGGCCTCTAACACATTAAAAGCGCTGGCAAATCTCCATGACGCACAAGAGCTTATTTAAACACTCATCAATTGAGTGAAGCATGCCAGGACTGGACATAAATTTCAAAAAATTGTTTGGAGGGTGGAACAAATGCATGACAATCCCATGGACTTGTTTAATAGGATGTATTTCAAAATATCAACTGACATATTTTGTCTGACACATAAGAGACTGGTTTATCCACATGATTTAGACCAAGGGTGGAAGTTAGAGATATGGCTAATATTGCTAACAACACTTTAAAGGTACCTCAACTGGTTCTTCTGCAAGATCATTAGTGGAAGTTAGCATGATTGTTAACATTGCTAACAACACTTTAAAGGCACCTTTCTACTGGTTCTTCTGCAAGACCAATGGTGGAGGTTAGCATGATTGTTAGCATTGCTAACAATACATTAAAAGGCACGTTTGCTGGTTCTTCTGCAAGATCAATGGTGGAGGTTAGCATGATAGTTAACATTGCTAACAACACATTAATGGCACCTTTGCTGGCTCTTCTGCAAGAGTTAGACCAATGGTGGAGGTTAGCATGATAGTTAACATTGCTAACAACACATTAAAGGCATTTTTGCTAGTTCTTCCGCAAGAGTTAGACCAACGGTGGAGGTTAACGTGATAGCAAACATTGCTAACAACACATTAAAGGTACCTTTGCTGGTTTGTACACAAGAGTTACACCAATGGTTGAGGTTAGCATGATAGTAAACATTGATAAAAATACATTAAAGGCATTTTTGCTGGTTCTTCCGCAAGAGTTAGACCAATGGTGGAGGTTAACGTGATAGCACACATTGCTAACAACACCTTTAAGGCATCTTGCTGGTTCTTCCTTATGATTAAGAGAAGGTTTTTAATTTGAATTTGTGCAGGGCATTTTCTTGGAGGTAAAAGAGAGTAACTCACTCATTGCCCCAGTCCAGTCGTACAGTGATGTGGCGTTTGACTTCCCGGACTTGATCCTGGGTCAGGTGGCCTGAAAGCAGTTGTCGCCTCAGATCAATCAACTCGTTCATCACGTGACGGAGCTTGTAAAAGAGGTCTACTTTATGCTTCTGTGGAGAAAAAAACAAACAAACAAGAAAGACAAATATTTATTTCATCCATCCACTCATGACAAACTAGTCTCAAATTTGACAAGGCAAATGTACAGTAGTTGTGTGTTATACATACCATCGTGTCAGTAAATGGTCATTCAGTAATTACATACTGTACACGTCAATTTAAACTGTGGTTAAGGTGAAAAATATATTTCCTGACATTGTCCTACAGAACATCTTGATACTTGAAATTCACTGGTTCTTCAAAGACTGCACCATATTCATCTACCATTCCAACGGCATCAGACGCTGACCACACACTGATCCAACAAAACCAGACAAACATGTCCGTTGGTCTGTTGATGCAGTGTGAATTAGCCTTTAAGGGACAGCCACACTAACAGCATTCACATTTGTACATAATCATCTCCACTTTGTTTTTGAGTCACTGATATAAATGACTTCATGTCATCCTGCTATAAATCACCGTCAGTGAGAATGGTGTTATGCTGCCTTCAAATCATGTTGGAATTGCAGTACTGTAGATAATCAAAGACACAGATAGTCAAAGACGTGGAACAACCACTGAGCATCATCTAAGCACATGCCCCAAACCGCAAGGCTTCCTCTTCAAGTTTGTATATGATGGTTGATAATGACTCCCTCATCTGCCCTCGGGGAGACATGCAGCGAACAGATCTGTGCGTCTGTCATACCGACATGCTGTGCCGGCTGTGTGTGCGGTCTCCAGTGCCCTCCATCACCGAAACATCTCAGGACTCGAGTTTGACGTGCTCTTGGAAACAAAGATGGTTTGTCTAGAGCTTTCACGAGAATGTGCCCCTGGATACCCACATGTACATAGCATGAAGTATCTGTCAGTATTTCATTCCACTGTGTGTTATTGGTGAAATCAGATGGGATTTGGACACTCTCATCTAAAAGCCACTTCCATCAAATTCCCTGTTATACTCACTTGGACTTCTGTACTGGATGTAGCCTTTCCCCCTGACTGTTCCTGGCTCTAGGGACTGATAGCTTCCCTCTCCTCATGGTGGAAGCAATAATTACTCCTCTCTGATGCAAGCAGAACAGTGTGATTCCTTCCCTGCTAGTCTTAATGGCAAGTTTCTTTGGAGAAGAATCTCAATAACCAGCTGAAGATCACAAGTCCACTTCCTGTTCGGATGTCGCATAGGCCGTTTGGGGCTCCTCTAGCTGATGGAACAGCACAGTCTTTTTGATGAAGTTGAATGACTTTGCTGGGGAAACTAGCATCCCATGCTAGCTAGACAAGTATGGATTCCCACACTGATCCAAGCTGGTTTATACTGGTTAGTGCTGGTCTAGCTGGTGGACCTATATAGTGATGAAGTTGGTTGGGCTAGTTAAGGAGCACTGATGTACTTTTTTTGTTATTTGTTATACATGTACATTTGGATGTTATTAACGGTTGATTATTCATCTAGTCACCCAACAATCAACTAATCTGCTTGTGAAGTTCGGGGGGGGGATACATTTTAGAAACCTAACAACATTCCCCAACTCTAAATTCAGCTACAGCTGTCAAAACATCACTTTTGTAACAAATGTACACCCTTCAATAATAAATTTCAAGACAATTACTGTCAAATGTAATGTCTCAAGATGCTTGTATTATATTGCTACCATTATCCTCTGCTTTGATAACCCTTTACTGTTTTGTAACTACTCAAACAACTTTTCACTACGCAGTTTACTGTGGAAAAATTCAGACTAAGGCATTATTGGGTTTAGGAGCAAAGTAGCTTTGCATTGCTCAAAACTCATCTTAGCGACCCAAACACATCCGATCTTGTTGACTGATATCAAAATTAACAATCCAGTCAGACTCAACTAATCTGCCACCCATTGACTCATTTACATTGACCCATTGACTTTATCGGCTTACACTTTATCACACTTCTGACTGTATCTCAATGATAGGACTCAATTTGACCAATGAGATTTAGGCAATTCCATTTACCCGGATCTGTTGCACGAAATGAATGAAAGATGTAAATATGTATCCCAGACTCCTCTGGGCCTCTACAAAGGATTTCACACATGAGATCTAGTCTAAAAAGACATGATGTTTCTGCTTAGCTTTCCCCCATGGCTGTCACGTAAGTTATTTCGGGATCTTGGCTCAAGTAGATTTTAGTACAGAGTGTGGGGTCATCCACCCTCCATTGCTCTCGCTCTCTCTCCTTCCAAGAACGCACGATCATGGCAATCCATTTACCCCGATGAAAAACAGATTTATCAGCCTCTGCAGTATAATGCGATTATGATTGTTTTAAGTTGGCTGTCGAGAGACATGTATCAATCCTTAAGCTTTAACTGAAATAAAAGCTCAGATTGACAGCCTCCCCCACACCCCAACAGCAAGAACCTCGCCTCCTCTGCATTTTCTGAAAGATGGATTGAATCTAGTACAATCCATCAGGATCCTCTACCACTTATGGGGTCCCTAGTCAATTAACGAGTACTTCAAGGATTGACATTGATATTTCAGTAGGGTATTCAAAACAGAGACTTCAAATGTCAACAAAGCTTTTGTGTTTGGAAAAGAAACCCCTCGACTGGTGAGTCTGTTTTAGTAGTAAATCGAGCTGTGTGAAGAACATGTATTTATCACACTTTCCACAACTGTATGACTCACAGGCTTTAAATACAGAGACCGAATTGAGCTACAGTGCAAGGTGTCTGAAACACATTTTCCCATGTCCAGCTCTCAGTCAATGCATCCACATCTTGTAGGAAAATATTTGTAAGACACCATTTTAAATAAATACTTCACCCTGTCATGATCGAGCAGCTTGATTATTAAAACTCAACTTTAGCCACTCACTTCTAAAGCTTGAATCCTCCAGAAGGACATGCAGAATGGCAGGTGCAACACAGCCAGGAAGTTTGGCAAACTTTCACACATGTCTTACTCTTATTGTTTAGTCAGATACCACCTGGAATCATAGCATATTCTTCTTCTGGTCGGTAGAAATAATAAAATCCATATTATTATTTCATAATGACTGAGCAGACCGAGCTGACGACCACTAAACACAAGTCAGTGACGTGCCAATACACGGTGTAATGGCCACCTAATGTTAAATGCAGTTTATGACATGAATGTTGATGTGCTTTTAAGATGACGACTTCTATGTTGCATGATTGTTATTGAGTGAATGCATGTTGTTCTTGTGTTCAGATTAAGGAGACAATTTGCTTGTAAGAGAGAGATGGCCTCTCTACAACTGACTGTTATACAACAGTTTCTTTTGTTTTGTTCGTAGCATTTATCAGTGTTTCTTTTCCGGTTTTATGTCCGCTCTTTTACATGTATGTGAAGAGTGTGCTTGTGCGAACTAACCATAAAGACTGCGAATACCAGTTCTGTGCCTCGTGTTTTCCTTCTCGCCTCCCGTCTTTTACTTCACCTGGGCAGACTATAACATCTTACAGGTGGTACAACGTGGTCATGTGACTTTCTGACATCAAAATAAGAGCCCTTTTGCAGCTTAGTTGCAATAAAGGGTCATTCAGGACTGGGGAGAGACTTACTAAATGTTTGCATAGCATGTAAAACACAAAAATCTAAATAAAAATTCACATAAATCAAATTTTTAACTACCGGTATGAAGACATAAAAAAATTGTTTGTGAAACTTAAAAATATAAAAAATTCACACAAATAATAATTAAAAAAAACAAATCATATAGGGCAGGACTTGATTCTATATTAGCACACATATTCATCATAAGACCAGCCACACTCTATACTGCTCTTCCCTCCCACTGAAGTCATAGAGAGCAACGTACCTTAAATAAATCAAAGTGTTTCTCATGAAAGGGGACCTATTATGCCCTTTATAACAAGATGTAATATAAGTCTCAGGTGTCCCCAGAATTCTGTGCAGTTTCAGCTCAAAATACCCTACAGATAATGTATTATACCATGTTGTAAATGTCAGTTTTGAGTGGAAGAATGTGCTGTTTATGTGCATGTATCTTTAAATGTACATTTTATGCTGCGTTGCATGTGTTTTAAAGCCATATCATTCTAATCTTCTGTTATATGGTTTTCTGAGCGCACACATCCGAAGCACGCGCACAGAATTTTTCCGATGTAAATTCAGGACTTTGCGCGTTCCTTCTCCTTTTCCCTCTTCTTTGTTATTTGTTCATCGGAATGTCGTCTCTTTGGTCATGTGTCGCCATATCTTTGTTATTTGTTCATAGGAATGTCGTCTCTTTGGCAAATTTTTTTTTAACATTAGCATTAGTCGTTGTCGTTGTATAGGACATCTATCCTCTAGCTAACTTCCCTCTTCATGCTTCTCTCTCCTCCACTCCCCACACCCCCCTTCATGTGCACGAGCACTAACCCCCCAAACCCCAATGCCCAAATCATTCTTGTCGGTTATTGGCTGGAACACTGTTTGTTATGTTTCGTGGTCCAGGCTGGGCCAGTTTGTTTTTCTTGCCATTAGTGGAGCCAGGGCTGTCTACAGAGATCGCGTATTTTTACAGTGTGTTCAGGGGACAAGCAGCTAGCGAATAGTGAGGAGATGTTTGCTGTATGTGACAAAAGATAGCTGCTGATAATACTGAAGGAGCTTATATATGTATACAGTGATAGGCGTCGTATTCCTATAGGTAGACGTGGATCAGCTGAGAGTCAGCTGATGCGAGCTTTACTAACGTGACCTGACACTACGCTTGATGTGTATATTAGATCTGTGTAAAAAGCAGCGTAATATACAGTACCTTCTGCTAAATATGCCATTAATATAAATCAAACAACATAAGAAAAACAGTAAATCACTCACTGCTTTAGATTGAATAACTTCAGTAGCTTTAATAAGAATACATTTCTTACTTGAACACTGCTGTTAAATGAGTGTTCAGCTCACTCAGGGCGGGGTCTATGCAAATAGGGCAGATCCGTCAGCACTCGTGGGCGGGGCCTGTGCAATGTGACACTGCATAGAAACTGCAAACGGCTTGCTCTGAGACACTGATTATGATTTATCGGTATAAAAAAAGAGTGGGTGGATTTTTTCCATTATAGGGTGGCTGTGTACACACACTGGCGACACACATTTATGTTCAAACACCATGTAAAAGTGAATTTTGCATAATAGGTTGCCTTTAAAGACATGTTTGTTTAACTGACCCATTATGACCATTTGCTTTCAGCAGAACAGAAAACTATCATGTTCATCTCAGTTCTATGAAATTGGGTGAATAAAATGAGCGCTTCTGAGCAAGAACCAATAACAGGATCAAAGTTTTTCAGGTTGGTGGCATTTAACCATTGCTAGATACTCAGAGTTACCACTTAGCAGCAGAACATGCAACAAAACATCACACAGGCTAGTCTGGTTACAGTGGACTAACTGTCCTTTTATAGAAAGTATAAAATAAGCTAGTGTTAAAAAACAAACGAGAAAAAAATCCTAATTTAACATGTTTGGACATATCACACAAAACATGAATTTGTAAACCATGAAAAAGCCATTTATTAGCTTTCCGTGTCCTCCATTTGAGACTCTTCAGTCAGTGATGGAGTGACTCACACTGTTTCGCCCACACTCTGTACAGTCACTGCTGATCTTCGGGTGTAATGCTAATGCTCACCTGCGCTAGCCGACTCATCTCGCCCCACACACAGGGGCTCTTTCTAACCACACGTTTGACGTTCAGGTTTTGTTACGGGGGAAAAAAAACAGATAGTAAATGATAATCTTAGACTAGTAGATGAGGATATGTTAGCAGGTGTAAAGAAAAATGGTAATACGCAACTTATAAAATGTCGGCAAATCGGTGAATGGCCAAATGACAATACTGATGCAAAGTAACAGGACTCTCACTTTAAATACAGTTCTTTAAGGAAAAAGCCAGTTTATCTTGTCTGAATGCTTCATTTAAAGTACAGCTCATGGGAATGTCCCAACATCTGAGACTGAAATGCTACATTAACTTCAGGGTAGAAGGTTTGAATAATTTTCAAACAGTATGACTGTTTTTACAGTTAACACTTCAGGGTCCTGCCTGGAAAGCTTCAACACTTTGAGATGATTATAAGTACTGCAGTATCATGTTAACACAGTCAGGTAGCATAAAATGTTCCAAAATAGCTCAAAAAGACCATGCGTGTGAGTATGCTGTGGAGGTATTAGGTAGATAATACAGTGGATATAAGAGAGTGTGTGACTTAGTGTTTATGTGCACTAACTGGCTAACACACTAGCATCAAACCTCTCATGGCCCAACATGACCTATGCTCAGGGCACGCAATCTCACTTCCCTCGCAGTTCCACTCTGCCAAGCAGGACTGTCAGTCAGTCAGTGTGTGTTTGTGTGTCTTTGCTACGGGTCAACAAAGGGCGGTGGAAATGACAGACCATATGGGAAGGCCAGACAGTATTGTAGTGATTTCACAGAGAGAAAAAACATGCAACAAACTGTTCAGAGACCTGCAACAAGCCTCGTGTGACCTAGTTGATTTTAAATGCAGCTCTTTTTTATATTAATCTTACAGAAAACATCCAAGTGAGTTTGTCAAACAATTCAGATTAAACTCAAACACTATCTGATTCTTTTGAAGTGATTCTTTTGAACCAGTTCTTCTTTTAAAGTTATGTCAAATTAAAAAGCCTTTGAAAATCACTAGTACTATTACTAATGTTTCATACTACCATCTAAACTAACCCCAAACACCATGGCATCACATAGCAAAGCCCTAGCAACCTACTACAACATCCTACTGTAACGGAGGCAAGTTAGTAAGAGCTGTGTGAGTAAACCTCACTCCCCTGATCTCAAGAGGCCCACTAGTGATTGACGCTAGAGACTGCGGGCTATAGGGTCCTTGTTAGTGCGCTCACCTCTCATGCCGTAGACGCAGCTTCGAGTTCCGCTCTGAGCGGTGCGAGAAGGACTGGAGGGGTTACATTGGTGCCGTGACCCGGATGGGTCTGAGGTTTAGGGGGGTGAGTGTAACAGAGGCCAGCTAGTGAGAGCTCACTGCCTCAGCACCTCACTGCCCTGACCTTAAGTGGCACAGTAGAGACTGCTGTCTTTATCGTCTTTGTTAGCACGCTCGCCTCCCATGCCGGAGACGCCGGATCGAGAAGGACCGGAGGGGTTACATTGGTGCCGTGACCCGGATGGGTCTGAGGTTTAGGGGGGTGAGTGTAACAGAGGCCAGCTAGTGAGAGCTCACTGCCTCAGCACCTCACTGCCCTGACCTCAAGAGCCGTGGTAGAGACTGTGGTCCTTGTAAGCACGCCCGCGTCCCATGCCGGAGACGCTGGTTCAAGTCCCGCTCGGAGCGGGGCAAGTAGGACCGGAGGGGTTATACTAGCAACCACAAGCAAGCATTCTGCAGGCAAGTTTTTCATGATATCACTAAAATGTAGACTAAATTAATATTGTATAATCATTTATATTAAATTATTTTATACTGTGAATAATATTGTTAAAAATAATGTACAACTGCATTTCACACAATAATTTTACAACAAACATCAGAGCGATTCTGTCAAAAAGTTCAGATAAGACTTAAAATGATTAACTTATTTTTGTTTTTAGTGAGTTATAAACTAAATATCACTATCACTTTTCAAGAACGGTCTGCCACAACACTCTGGAAACACAAAGCAAAGACCTGACAACCAACTACAACACCCTAGCAACCACAAGGGACGCCCTGGCAACTACCGATGACACCCAAGCATTTTGTAGACAAGATTTTCATGGGTAAGTACAACTTTTTCAGAAATTTTACCTTCTTATCTACTTATAAATTATTATATTTCTACTTTTCATGCTTCATTTAATTAGTGCTGTTAAATTGATTATTCGTGATTAATCGTATCTAACAAAAGTTTGTATATATATACATATATATATATGCACACACACACTCACACACACATTATATATGATATATTTACAAACTTTTATGTTAGATGTGATTAATTACTATCAACCATAATGATCAGCTATAATGTACAACAGCATTTGACACAATATATAATTAGAAGCAATAAAACGCATTTCTATGATAAAACAAATCGTGAAATGTCAAGCGGGGACTTCTAGGAACACTTCTGAGTGAAAACTCAGACGAATAATTGCGAAGTCTTTAAACATGTTCACTGAAATGAAATGAATGCAACATGAATCAGATGTCCCAATGTGTCTAAAGATCCAGTCCAGGAACCTGAAGAAGGTGAAACTTCTTTCCACCTCCAGTAGCCATGAACACTTTAAAGTGGTACTCTATCTTCTGCTTAACAGTTTCTTGGAAACATGAGGAGAAGGAGCTGCTAACCAGTGCAACCGCAAGTCACTTTGGATAAAAGCTTCAGCTAAATTAATACATGTATAAGCTCTTAAAGGGGCAGTCCACCCCCCAAAAAACTCATCCTCGTGTTCTTCTAACTGAACTTGCAGTTTAGTAATACACAATAGATTCAGTTCAGTAAAGGATTCATCAGACTATTTCAAACAGTTCACTCTTCTTTTTTGAATTATTCATTAAATCAGTGATTGCCAAAATGCTCTTAAATATTTATTTTAAGTACCTGAGGATTTTAAGTTAAAATCATTTGCTTGTTCACGGTTGTCAGTAAATGGTCAAGAAAACAAATGAAATATTTAATATTTTTGGCAAGTGTTTTCAGTTTTTACAGTATTTTATTTGATATCTTTATGATTTAATCAATTATTGGCTTTTCGTGAACTGACAAAATCCCTGCACTTCCTTCATGAACCCCAGTTTGGGAAACCTTGCATTAAGTGATGCGAGTCATTTGTTCATGAATCAGACTAAACTTTTGTCTGATTTTTAAACTTGACAGTCCCAGTCCACATTGACTTAAATTTTATGGAAAATAACGGCCAGGACAGCTTCAAATTTTTTTACGAAACAAGCGCAACTGACTTCAAAATTAGCAAATACTATCTTTATTTGTACAAAAAAGCAACTAAATTTGAAGAAAACTAGTTTAGAACGACATGAGGGCGAGTAAACGATGACAGCATTGTCATTGGTGGGTGAACTGTTCCTTTAAACAGAAAAAAAAACAAAAAAACATAACCACTAAACAAAGCATCATGAAACAAGCGTAAAAGACATTAAAATGAGTGAATACTGTCTTGCGAAATGCTCTATTTAATATCCATTATAAAGAACAACTCAATTTGTTGCAAACGAGTTAAGAACAACATAGGTAAGTAAACAATGACAGCTGTCATTTGTGGGCAAACTATTCCTTTAAACAGAAAAAAACAACATGACCACTTTTCCACATATTACAAAACAAGCACAAAAGACTTGAATATTAGTGGATACTGTGCATTCATTTTGCGAAATGCTTTATTTTCCATATAAAAGTGCAATTAAACTTGATGAAAAAATTTGAATAAAAGATATCATGACACCAAAATGTACCACAGCAACCCTCAGAAAGCATCATGCTTTAAGGTCATAACCCCGGGCCTGAATGCAACTGACACTAATAAGCACAATATCTACTCTGTCAAACAAGTCCAGCATACCTTGCAAAGCGCATCAAAGCACTATATGGTCTCAAATTACTTACCGCTACAGACCGACATGTCTCTTCTCAAAATGCTCCAGTGCAGCCGCTCTAAACATGAGGAAATCATAGGCTATCAAATACCTCGTCCCTCTTTCTCGCAACTGGTCTCTCCCTCTCTCTCTCTCTCTCTATCACACCCGCATTCAGACACACGCTGCCACCCACGTCAAACAGAAGCGCATGCTTTCTCGAGCAGTATACATGTAGAAACTCTCTCTCTCTCGTGCACTCTAATTTATCGCAAATCTATTTTGGACAGCGCATGTTATTGCGTTCCCTCTTCCTGAAGTCTTGCCTTTCTTTCCCTCATTGTATTGGAGTTACCTAACTAGCGATGTGTGAAGCTCTCGGCAGCCCACATGCACACACACTCCCTCCCCTCCCTCGCCATCTCAGAAGAAACGCAGAGGCATTGCCAGGGATGCTTGCCATTGGAGGAAACCGCTGCCAGTATGATTTGCAGAGCCGTGACTCCCAAAAAAACACTGACAGGGATGAGGGCGAATACATAGAGGAGCGCTAGCCTTCCCACTGAATCAGTATCAGTAATCTTTAAAGATGAACTTTTAGTGAAAGTCATGGGGCCCTATTTCAACGATCTAAGGGCATGGTCTAAAGCGCACGGTGCTAGTGCACTTAGGGCATGTCCGATTCCACTTTTGCTAGTTTAATGACGGGAAAAATGGTTGGCGCCCCCGGCGCATGGTCTAAAAGGGTTGTCCCTATTCTCTTAATGAGAAATGGGTGTGTTTTGTATGGTGTAACGTGCAATAAACCAATCAGAGTCTCATCTCCCATTCCCTTTAAAAGCCAGTTGCGCTCGCGCCAAGGCGGATTCGCTATTTACATGGCGGAATTTGCAAGCGGAAAAACTGAACGCTTCTTTAGCGAGGAAACAAATCTGCTCGTGCGCGAGGTTAAAGCGTGCAAGCAGACCATCTACGGGATAGAGGCATATTACTAACGCACTCTTTAAATAACAAAAATAAAATATTGCGCCATTGACTTTAGACCAGGTTTTTGTTGGTCAATGGCTCAGTCTACTTCAGTTGCCCTTAATTTCAGTGCGCCTGAACACACCTTGTTTTCAGATCAGCACGCCCATGGGTGCTACCCTGTAAATCCAGAGCTCCCGCGAGAGCACAATTTGAATTTGCTTAGCTAGTTACTCTGGCATTGAGTTATGATGCTCATTAACTATGCACTTGTAGCCGAGCTGCACCAATCACATCGGTGTATCTGATATAGGCGGGCCAAAGGCGAGCTAAACAGATGATGACAGCACTAGTGACAGCGCAATCACAACAGTGATTGGTCGTAGTGTTATCCAATTGCGTACAGTGAGATTTTCAAATGCATGCTTGGTACCGCCCCTCGAGCTGGGCGATTTTCATTACTTGATGCCAGACCCTTAATCTTTCAGATTTGGGTCTGGATTTCCAGGCTAGATGGGTGCACAAATGGGCGCAAATGCATTTGATATTTAAATAACGTGGCGCAGGACGAGAAAATGATAACTGCGTCGGGCTGAAACTAGCAAAAAACACTTGATAGGGTCCATGGTGTGTGCACACCAAAAGTGAAGCGAATATTCGTATTGCGTTACTTGCTCTAGATTACTAGCGGAATGTTTCTTGTTTTTCGTGTCACTCACACGATTAGGAGTGTCTTCACGCACATTACCAACAACATTTCTTTCTGCCATTTTTTCCATCATCAGCCATGTTGGAGATAACTACTATTGCTGCTCTGTACCTGTTGAGGAAGTCCCAAACGCTGAGGTGTCTGGGTTCACAGCACCATCCAGAGTGCTTTTAAAAAAATTAAAAAAATAAACATTATTAAAATTATTAAAAAAAAATCTAAATCCAATCATTTTGATAACTTGAGGTATCATTCATGTTCTAACATCTCTAAATACGTTCCCTAAGCAAACACCACTGATTTGATAGGCTCAAACATTTTTCATGACCACTCTAACTTCACAGAGATGAGTGGCAAATGTGGTTTCTTGGCAAGCTGACAACTACCCTGCGCCACCTACAATCATACTGTGATTAGGCACATGTTGTTGCTCTAAAGCAATGAATCAAATCCAAGCCCACCATCTCGGGCTGTTCAATCCAGGTGCAGCTATCAGATTCTTCCAGGAAGGCTTTGTCAGACGTGAGGCTGATATCTCACTCATGGATGGGCATTACAAATTGTGCGAGTCCTTGAAAACAGCAAGAGATCCGCAAGAAGCCCCACTAGCTGAGCGAGGCATCTGTGCGGCCATATTGTTACGAAGATCCAGTCAGTCTGTGGCACTGATGCCGAAATGGATCCATATTGTGGAAGTGAATTTCCACTTGCAACAAAGCAACTTTTTGTGTTGTAGGTCGCGTTGGGGAACTTAAGTAAAAGAAGTACAGGTGAGGATGAGTTGGCAAAAGTGACTAAAGGTGAGTCCATCCTAAAGTGGTGTGGCAAAAGGACAAAAATGTCATCAAACTCTTAATGCCACAGAAAAAACAACAACCCAATGTCTACGTAAATTCACCTTCAGAGCAGGAAAGATATTTCCTTAAAGGTGTGTGTCATTTCTGCACCACAGGCAGCACCAAACAGAGCTGCAAAAATAGCAGTTTAAAAAACAATTTCAAACACTCTCCCCATCAGCCATTGGTTGAACAAACAGGTAGTCCTGCCCCTAAACTCACAACATAGGTTGACTGACAAAAACAAGCAAACTGCACTTCTGTTTAGAGCCACTACAACCAAATTATACACTTGCTGTTTAGAATCTTTGTTCATTAAAAGTGATTTCTTTGGAGAAAATCCGAGAGCAAGCTTCAGCTTCAACTGGGAACATTGTGTTTCAAAATATATGTAATGGTTGGACTGAAACGGCTCCAACAAATATGCTGCAAATGGTCCAGGATAATAATGTGATGGGTGGGGGCGGAATGAATCGCAATGCATTATGGGTAGACTGTGAGAGAGCTGTCCTTTGATAGAGAAAAAAATGCGTTGAAGTAGTAGACAATGAGGTTTTTTTTTCTTGTTTGTCCATATCTGTGGGTCTTTTTTACCAGGTTTACAGCGTGAAACACTCACAAAACTTTAAAACAGGACTCTTTCTGCTGTGACTGGATATACCACGCTCATTAAGAAAGCGATATCTGCAATTTCACTACACAAAAGGCCAGATAATCCAGGGATTGTGGGTAGGAGTTGACACACTCGAACATAATACCAGAATCTCTGATGGAAAAGCTCAAAGATCAGTTGATCATTTTGAACGAGCTACACATATCTTCGCTAATGTATTGAGACGCGACCGGCAGAAATAAAGCTAAAAATACAGCCCTCCTCCATCCTATCTTTTGTCACCGTGACTCTAAATATAAGCGCAGTCGATCCCAGATCTGCTTGTTGTAAACCTGTTGGACACGCTGCTCCTTTATGCCAGAATTCACCGGAATGTTCCAGCCGAATGAGTCACTCGGTGTGAATCATCATCCTGAGTCTCAGAGCAGCGCGGAGCCCAGAGAGACTCGTTTAACACTGTATTACACACCTTACATCCCGCCGTCACACTTGTACACCCATCGTCGCACTGTCCCTCATACAATATTGGAGATCTTTGCACACATATATCCTTTACATGTCTTTTTGATGTAAGCATTTGCGTCTGGAAGAGGTTGATTTTCGCTAATTAGGCAATATCATATGAGCAAAAGATCAATAGGTCGTCGATACGACAACACTAGTAATTCACACCGATACTGATATTCTGACTGTAAGTGTTATTCAACAGTTCAATAAACAAGAAATTAATATAATATTTATTACAAGATAAAATGTTATATAATATAAATGATTATATGGATAAATAATATGTATTGTATAATATTTTAAAACTAATCATATTAATGAAATGATAAAAATATATATTATATTAATAATTATGTATAAATATATTAACAATTATTGATACTACTAAAATATAAGTTTTAATAATTTAGTACATTGTCAATAATTACATTTTAGGCACTTTGTCTATTTTTTTTATAGACCCTTTTTGCGCTGATGTCACGATTACGTCACGGCATTAGCTGGAGGCAAAACAAAGGGAAAACTGGAGGCCGCTAATACAAACCAGCACAGATTCGGAAACACACGATGCTTAAAATGTAATCTTGTTGTGTTGTTGGGTGCAAGATCGACGGAGTACAGGCCCATAATGTTTTCTAAACTATTGTGATTATTTGTGAATCATATGATCATTGTATACATTGTTGTGATTGATTGTGACTAGACTTTTTGAAGAGCCTGGTAAGAAAGAATAATAAAAAACAAAAAAAATTACTGTATCTGTATTTTTTATTTCTAGAAAATATTCACAACATTAAAATTGCACTGTAAAGTCACTCTTTACATGGCCGTCTTCTGGCTAGGCAGAACTGCGGATCGTACCACACAAGTTGTGGACGTGACCATTCAGCAAATATAGTCATAGGCATTGAAATATTGATATGCCCTCAGTTTCTCTTTATGCTCGGTTTCTCTATCGGGTAGGTACAGATGTCAGGCCACTCAACCGGAGGTAGTGTTAACGTTAATCCTGTCAGATTGTTCATCCATTGAGTGAGCATGCACGGGTCGGCCAATCTGGTTCCTTCCGTTAAAATTAACTTTTGCAAATAACAATCGCAGTCCTAGACAGTGAGTGACCTTACACATTAAAATAAAATTGGATTTTCTCCAGCCATTGTTAAGATAAAATCTGATTTTCTCCAGTCATTGTTAAAAAACAAGCTAACAAAACTTGCAAACTAACGTTAGTGAAGCGGCCAGGGGAATCGTTCTGCCTCCACCTAAGCTCCGCCCACAAAAAAAAAAAGTCACCATGTTGTTTACTAACTGAAAAGGGGTCTGGTTGAGACAATGATTCAATTATTTGTTCATAAAAACTCATAAATCATAGTTTTTTTTGCTCCAGAACAAATCTTTTGAACTTTCAAATTTTTCGAAATTTTTGAACGGATTAATGAATCATTGTTTCAGTTAAAGCTACACTGTGTAATTTTTTAAGTTGATTCTTTGCAAAAAACACTTTGTTCTTTCAAAATGATATGTACTCATTAATGTGTAATTACTTCTACCAACTAATCAAGTATTCTCGTAAGCGTAGAATCTGCCATATAGAATACATATGAGCGAGTCGCTCGAATGGCGGCAGCCATGTTGCGCCTCCATCTTGAAAATGCATTAGCCAAAGAGGACATATCTGGAAATTCAGCTTCGCCTTTCACGTTTTTACACTCAGTGGCACCGTGACGAATGCGAGGGGGAGATTACTCGCGACTGCCGGCAGATTTGAAATAATACGGCCACCGTAGGAGTTAAAACGCCCTCGGAATGAGAGGGGCTAGAAAGTAATATTCAGTTGGTAGTCATAAACAATTTCACCGCTAGATGGGAGAAAATCCTACACAGTGTAGCTTTAAGGGATTGATTCAATTACTCACTCATGCAAGCAGTCACTTCACTTGTTTCATTCCTGAACAAATCAGTGTTTTTAAATGAATCGTTTGAGAAAATGACTCAATTATTCACAAAGAGAATAATTAAATAAAACATGCTACTGAACAAATCAAATCAAGTAAATGATCAAATTGTTCACTCACACGGACAGTTGCTTGTTTCATTCTTGAATTATTAGGTGCTTTAAACAAACTGAGTCAATGATTCAATGACTCGCTCATAAAGACAGTCATCTGTTTTGTTCCTGTATGAATCAGTCTTTTTGAACAAATCAGATGAGTCAATGATTTGCTTATAACAACGTTAGGTGTGTTCGACTTGAAGCAGCGCTGCACAGACTGATCAGTGTGTCACGATTTGTGAGAGCGATTTGAAGAGTGATCATCCAGGACCGAGGTGTGTCAAACACACCTACTAAATAAATGATTCATTCATTAAGACAGTGACCTCTTTTGTTCCTGAACTAATCAGTTTTAGAACAAATAAATTGAGTCAATGATTTGCTCATAAAGACAGTGACTGCATCCGAAATTGCATACTTCCCTACTATATAGTAGGTGAAAAACAGTGTGTGACGAAAGAAGTATGTCTTAATTCACAGTACTCATAAAAGAGTAACACAAAGTACCTGGATGACCTTCTACTTCCAGCGAAATTCTGAAGTGTGCATAAGATGGACACTTTAATATCCCATGAGGCCACAGGAGAGGATTTGTGAATGGCAGTGAAGCAACGCAACTGATGCTCGTAGATCACAGATAATGACAACATGGCGATGCAGATTACATTCATACTACAAACATTCATACTATATAGAACATACTTTTTTAGCGCTCAAAAAGTAAGTACTTATTCAGAATAAGTACCTACTCAAGTCAAGTCAAGTCAAGTCAAGTTTATTTGTATAGCGCTTTTCACAATACAGATTGTATCAAAGCAGCTTCACAGTATTAAATTAAAATAATACAACAAATTATAGGGTTAGTAATTATCAAGAGAGTATGTTACATCGGATGCAGCCAGTCACTAGTTTAATTTCTGAACAAAGTTGAGTGAATGATTCAGTGAATAGCAACAAGTGAGTCACTTGTTTCATGCCTGTATGAATCAGTGCTTCAGTTGAGGGAATGATTCAATGACTCACTCGTTTCGTTCTCGCGTTCTTGAATGAATTGGATCACAACGTATTACAACTTGAATGAGTTAGAATACATAAATCCAAACTTTAAGATTTTAAAATATAAAAAAAATACAGTGCCTTGCGAAAGTATTCGGCCCCCTTGAACTTTTCGACCTTTTGCCACATTTCAGGCTTCAAACAAAGATATAAAACTGTAATTTTTTTGTGAAGAATCAACAACAAGTTGGACACAATCATGAAGTGGAACGAAATTTATTGGATATTTCAAACTTTTTTAACAAATAAAAAACTGAAAAATTGGGCGTGCAAAATTATTCAGCCCCCTTAAGTTAATACTTTGTAGCGCCACCTTTTGCTGTGATTACAGCAGTCTTCTCCTTGTATGAGCTGAAAGTTTAGAGGGACGGCCGGGTCTTGGTAGATTTGCAGTGGTCTGATACTCCTTCCATTTCAATATTATCGCTTGCACAGTGCTCCTTGGGATGTTTAAAGCTTGGGAAATCTTTCTGTATCCAAATCCGGCTTTAAACTTCTCCACAACAGTATCTCGGACCTGCCTGGTGTGTTCCTTGTTCTTCATGATGCTCTCTGTGCTTTAAACGGACCTCTGAGACTATCACAGAGCAGGTGCATTTATACGGAGACTTGATTACACACAGGTGGATTCTATTTATCATCATTAGTCATTTAGGTCAACATTGGATCATTCAGAGATCCTCACTGAACTTCTGGAGAGAGTTTGCTGCACTGAAAGTAAAGAGGCTGAATAATTTTGCACGCCCAATTTTTCAGTTTTTTATTGTTAAAAAAGTTTGAAATACCAATAAATTTCGTTCCACTTCATGATTGTGTACCACTTGTTGTTGATTCTTCACAAAAAATTACAGTTTTATATCTTTATGTTTGAAGCCTGAAATGTGGCAAAAGGTCGAAAAGTTCAAGGGGGCCGAATACTTTCGCAAGGCACTGTATATCCAAATATCTTTTGGGGCCACTATACTGTTTTGAGCTGAATTTTAAGTGTGAAAACTCTTCCTGATAACAAAAACATTAATCATTTATACACATAGATACAAGTAACACTATGAATGGAAATAACTCACAATTTGAGATGCCTACAGACAATCTGATCAATCTGATTTTTGAATCCTCTTGCATTGATGCATAATAATTCAGTCATTTTTTGTATTCTTGTGGGAGGCTCAGTTCAAAAATACCTAAAACAAAGATTATCACTAAGTATCGTCTGGTGATCAATTGTTCAAATTCCCTCTTATTTCACTTCCTTCTTTCTTGCAAAAGTTGTTTTTCCTCAACAAATGCACTCAGGCTATCCGTCAGGTCATCTCCGGGCGTCTCCTGTTCTCTCGTTTTGCTCATCAGTGATTGATAACACAACTGCACAACTAGTTGCTTAGCAACCTTTCAAAGAACTGCAGGGCAATGCAGGAGAATTTCTGATGCTCCACAACAAAACTATCTGCATTAGCAAACACGAAGCACTTATTACCAGAAAAGTGTTATGCTTAATACATTAAAGACTGTAGATACATTAAACATGAAAGAAATTGCCATTTTGAGCACGTTAATTATTAAGAGTACCCTTGTTACATGTTAGCATAAGTGTGCCTGTATTCAGTCAGTGAATGAGTCATAAGACTAATTCAAACCGATTGTCTTTTTGAGTCTTAAATCAACCAATCAGATCGAGCCATTGTTAGCGACAGCACAGTGTTAAAGGAGACGACAAACAGGCTGAAGCATTATCATTAAGCCCAGTTAACGATAGTGCTAAATGTTAAAAATACACAGGAAGTGGAGAGGATTGCCTTGGGAAGGCAGAATATGCCTCATTTTGAGCACAAGCTGTGCGGCAAGAGTTCTCTGGATCCTCGTGGCTCTGGAAAATTCCGGTTTGTCTTTTTGCGATCGAGACGCCCCGCTGCGGCCATTTGTGAAATTAGCTTAGACAAAGTGGGCACTATGGTGGGCGAGAAAATAAGAGAAAGCGAGACAGACGGAGCGAATGAGGGAGGGTGAGGAGGAGTAGAAGAGATGTAGCTAAAAAGAAGAAACTTGACATTGCTGAAGAGTTTGTGGCATCGATTTTTTTAAACTTCTGTTCCTATTTTGAACAGGCAGAGAGCTGAGGAATATTAAAAGGGAGCTTGCATTTCTGTTAAGTTCATATGTAATAATGTTTATTCATATTCATATCATATTCTACACTATAGTGTCGATTTTCCCTGAAGCTCACCTGTAATGTCATTCAAGCTTTCTTGCACAAAATTAAACATTCTTTTGTTTTTCAAGACAGTAGACTGTCTGTGACCTTTAGAATTAAACAAGTTTGTAAACAATGGAAATTTCTACAAAAAAGGTTTAAAAAATATAGCACCCATATGTATTTACACATAGATAAACATTTCAGGAGTAAAAATGTTACCAAAATTTGGGACATGTTTGAATATTGTGGGTGGAAAAATGATTGAAAATTAGATGATTAAATAATTATTTCAGTATTTAAACAAATCGATACACAATAATTAAATTGTTAAAGGGGTGGTATAATGCCCCTTTTTACAATAGGTAAAATAAGTGTCTGTTGTTCGCAGAGTGTGTATGTGAAGTTTTAGCTCAAAATATTTTAATTTTTATTTATTTTTTTACAGCATGTTAAAATTGTCCCTTTTTGAGGGTCTGTAAAAACGTGTTGTTTCATGTGTGTCCCTTTAAATGCAAATGAGCTGCTGCTCCCGGCACAGAGGGCGGAGCTTCAACAGCTTGTGTGTGTTTGTGTTAGCAGCTCCGATGACCTCACGCAGACAAGCATTAAAATGTCAGAAACTGTTCTCCCTTTTATGTTTAAACCTGAGTCGGACAATGATGGAGAGACTCAAGAAGAAGTGACAACATGTAGAATGCAACAGGATGTTTCTGAATGGTTAGTTGATGAATTTATGTTGCTGATTTAAGTCTTTGATTAGCATATTCTGTCATGATAATCTATCAAATAAAAACTGTTGTAAGATGCCTACAGAGTGACATGCTAGTACGGTATTGCATGTGAAAAGACGGATGCGACAGCTTGAGCAGTAGCTCCGCAGTACTTGAGCGAGCTCTTAACGCATTATAGTCCTTCACGTCTATTGCGATCTCAAAATTCCGGCCAGCTGATAATACCTAGAATATTAAAATCGACTGCTGGCGGTAGATCCTTTTCCTATTTAGCACCTAAATTCTGGAACAGTCTTCCTAACATTATCCGGGAAGCAGACACACTCTGTCAGTTTATATCTAGACTAAAAACACATCTATTTTACCTGGCATACACATATAATTTCAATAATTCAAATAATGTAAAATGATTGTTAGGCTGCATTAATTAGGTCAGCCGGAACCGAGAAGACTTCCCATAATACCTGATGTACTCGTTTCATCATAAGAAGAATGGCATCTACGCTAACATTAGTCTCTCTGTTTATCCCGAGGTTTACCGTAGTTCGCTGTATCCAGATAAGATGGTGGACCTGCGCCTATACACGACCACAACGCATGATGTAGCCAGCCGAATAAAAAAAATAAAAATTAAATCCACAATAAAAATGTCTACCACAGACTTTTCTTTCACTATTACATTGAAAAACCCCATAATATAACCCAATAGATAAATCTCGAGTGAACCTGTGGCGAATTAGTCTTTCGGGTTTTGACGTCATCCCTGCACCACTCTACAGGCTCACAAGTACAGATGTTGTTTAAACGTGCGTCAATGTCGTTCCTATGATTATTCAAAGTGACAAAAGTGTCACATCCAAAGAAGCACTTCACAAATGAGTGTCTTGACATTTAGAAACATTTTGCTGCCAACAGGAACATCAAATAAAATGACAACCAATCCGAAACCACAATCAGGCCTACAGCCATCTAACACAAAAGCTAATAAGATCAGAAGTGTTTCTTCAAGATACACAGGGTAATATCTTTATGATGTTGTCTATTTGTCTATTTAGCATTTGCCTTCCTCAACACTTCGTCATGACGGAATGATCGTATTTCGTAACAGTGACACAATGTCGTAATTATCAATGGGTAGTCAAATTATGTCAAGATTAAGCCAATTCCATGGAACATGTAATACAGTAATATATTACTTATTATAAATTATTTATAATGATAAATCACTTGATTTTTGTGGATTGAATTTGTGTTTTTTACCATGTAAATTGTAGCCAATCACGGTGTTAGAAGTGGAAGAGGATAGTTTTCTATGAGGAAAGTGTACTAGCAGACATTGACTTTTGGAGACATGTTGTTTTAAACCTGTGATGTATCTCAGGAGCCTTGTTTTGCACCACGAGGGTTTGACTTGTACAATTACCTGATTTATTTTACTTGATTTGGATTTGAATAAAATAAAATGCTTATTCTTTCTTAATACTTCTGTAAATGAACGCAGAAAGCTGGCATTCAGTTGACAGCTGACCTCCTCAAGAAAGTTCTTGACAATGGAAATACGGAGTGAGTTGTCTTTAACACATCGTCACATTCAGAGACACTCTGTCTCCGACCCCCACAGTTCACCTGTCTTTGCTGGAAACATGATGCAGAACGAGTCAATGTGTGAATCCCTGCAGAACACACCGCAACCTGGCAAGCACGATTTGCCTCAGGCTGTCACCACACATTTCACCTTCCTGGGGTCGTGACCCCTCAGCATCTGTACAAGTCACATTCAATATGTGAACCATTCAACATCGGCTAATGTATTAAGGAAAGTGTTGGAAGAAAACCAACTGGAAGTTGAGAAACTACTAAAGCTATTAGTAAACTACTACTAAAACAACCATGCTACGCGTACTACAAACATTGTTGCGTAAAGCTACATCCACACCACTAGGTGTCAGTATTAATCTAAGCTGACTCTTACAATTTAAGAAGAAATAATGTCCTATTCTCTTCCACTATAAGTGTCTTACCGAATCCCAGATTTTTGCTATATTTTATAAAGAAAATGGAATGGCTATCAATATTAAGCCATAAATAAATGCTAATGAAATTACGTAAATATTGGTTCAAACAGATGAATTGTTTTGTCTGCAGCAAAATATTGCCCCCTTAGTTATTGCCCATCAACAGTTTGTTTATTTTCGTTAGCAACTAGCAAAGTAGCTAAATACTTATACTAGACTTGTAGCTTGAAACATTTCACTTCAATAATGTTGCAAAACAGGATATTGAAAGGCAAAAAATGCTGTTAGCTAGTAAAGCTCAAAAGATATTTGGCTACTAGTTAACAATCAATAAACCACATGAGCTAAGTGTCAGGGGTAAAACAAAAACAAAAACAAAACTACATCAAAAACCAAGAAAAACTAAAACCAAAACAAAGATCAAAACAAAGCAAAACAAAACAAAACCAAACCAAAACAAAAAGGATTTTTGCTGTCTGTCTAAACAAAGCCCAAAATCAAATAGTGCTCTATAAACATGACTATTCTACAGCTGTCTTTCTTTGCGAACAGCAGCAATACCACACGCTAACCATTGAAAGCCCAGTTCAAATGAAACATGGCCCTTCTAAAATGGACCAGGTCTAGACGGAAGGTGAGGGATGAAAAGGTTTTCTAGCGTGTGGACCGTGGGGTGTGTGTGTGTGTGTGTGGAGGGGGTGGGCATGAGTGACAGTTAACCAGGATGAAGTGACAGCGTGACATGAGGTTTCATCACACTGATGGAACGAAAATGAAAAAAGCTTTCACACATGTGCTGCTACATCTTTGTTGGTTCACGCTGCAGGCGATCTCGCGAATGGGGGCTGCACCAAACGGGTTTAGACATGAACAAAATAACTGTGTAAAAGAAGCCCAGCTGAAGCATTAAAGCGGCACGTTACATGTGCATGGGTGCATCAATAACATGGAATATATAAAAGTCACAACAAACAAACATTTGATTGTGGGATTTGTTCAGAATATCCTCAGTTTTCTTTTGAAAGTCCAGGAGAAATGTTGATATTAAGGGGCTTTTATCATGGAAATTCTCAAACTGTGACTGCGCTCTATGAGAAACAAATGAGATTCCTCCTTTTCTGATTTTCTCCTTTTTCTTTCCGGTGGGATGATCCGCCGGTAAAGTTGGGTTAATGACACATGGAAGTAGAACCACACTGACAGCTGCATCCTTCTGCATGAGTAAAGATCATTTACCGTAAAGATGACAGGCTGACCGAACGCTCAAGCGACTGCGAGAGAACAGCGATTTAAAAGCATGATGATCTCGAGAACGATCTCGAAACGATCTTTCAGAGTTTATGAGAAAAGCAGCGACGTTCAATTCTTATCGCCAACATGATTTTCTAAATCAGACTCATATTAGTAGTGATAATACAGAAACTATTGTGTGTTATATATAACAGACAGATAGATTTGAATGTTGCTTCCCAAATATTTCTGGAAAGTTTAGATATTTTAATGAGCGATGTACCACTTCATGAAACTTCTGAGAAACCGAAGCACTTTCCCATAATCTGAGGATAGTAATGTCATAAAAGTTGGTGTGCTTATAATCGCAGTTGGTCATTTTAGCTCGAAGCCTCAAATATATGCATGACTAAGCCTTAAAACACATCAAATATGCACATATTTGGCTCAGGTCACTCGTGTGACAGGCTTGCGAGGAAACCGACGCTTTGAGGATTTGCACAAAACTTCGCTGTCACTCTGCACTATCCAGTAAGGAACCTCATCCCAATCCCACAGATGTGTGTGTCCGTATGCCGATCAATCACAAGTCTTTCTGCGACCGTCTCCTGACCCCGGTGTTCCTTTTGCCCATAGGGAAACCTGTCAGTCACTATAAAGGCAAACTCAGCACGCTCCATCAGTTTCACACAGAAGACGACATGAATCTGCCAGACCAGAAACAGCAAACTCAGAAAACACTGTTGATTAATTAGTCAAACACATTAATCGTCCGCGTTTGGCTTCTGATAAGAGTTCTGGCTTTTGGTCGGAGTCCCAGAAACATTGAGATCTTAATGGAGACAAGCCATTACAACAACCGTTTCCACGTGACTGTTTTCTGCTTGTTGTCCCGCACGTTTCTAAACACGGATCTATCCGCTGAACCACGGCCTCGTTACGCAATCCAAATCAGTGTGAATTAGTCATCCTCGATTCAGCCGGCCACCAAATTAGCGTTGATTTTCTGAGCCGCGTTACGAGGCTGTCAGGATCCTGGGAGCCGCGTTTGCAAGCTTTCATGTCTTTCAATTGGTGAAATAATTGAGAACAAAAAGGAGTTTGAGGAAACCGTGTTGCAAGCGGTTTAAAAATAGGCCTCGGAGATACATGCAAAAAAAACAAAACAAGCTATTTTCTCTGCTGTGATGGTGCTAATCAGTATATTAAAATATTTTAGGGCAAAGAAAAGACATTAACAACAACAACACGAATGATAATTATCATTATTAAAATAATAACAGCAAAACATTTAAGAACAGTCAAATGCATAATGTGTGTTCGCAGCTAAATTGAGTGTTAAGTGGATGATGAATGTGTGCAAAAATGCTGTGTCATCCTTTTTGTGCTGAGCAGTCGATGCAGTCAAAATGGCAGTAAGCAATGACGAATGACACGAATCAACGCTGTTAAAATCTCTGTGGTTACGTCATGTCTGACATCCCAAAAACAGAAAGAGAGAGAGGGAAAGAGATAGAGTCCCATTGTCATGTCATACACTAATGCTTGGTAATCCTCAGTACAGGCTTACATAAAGGGCTCTGTCAGATCTCATAGTCTCTGTGTGTGTGTGTGTGTTTGTGTGAGTAACGCATTCAAAGCCTCTCCTGCCTGAGAATTACTCAAATCATTGCTTAGGGCACTTAAAAGTGCTCTTTGATATTCATCAATTAATCCAAGATAACAACATTCACAAAAGCTTCTCTTTTGCTTTTTGGAAAGAAAAAAACATGGAGATGAGCATACGTAGAGCAGTTCCAGCATTGCCAGTACTGTAATCCGTGTGTCCGGTATAATGTGTGTTTTTGTGACGGTTCGGGACTCACCACATACAGCTGTTTCCACAGGACAGACCACTCCTGCAGTGTAGAGGTGACCTCTGTAATGATGGGGTCCTCCAGGGGGACCACGGTCTCATACTGCCTGCACACAAACAGAGGCATTCACCAGAGGTTAACAAGTGTGTATGTACTCAATGCGTTTGTGATTGTGATTGTGTTACATTTTGCACGGCTCCTAACTTTTTCTGCTGCTGTTTATTTCTGCTATAACAAAAGTGATGTCGCCATCTACAGATCATTGAAGGAACTGTATCTTGTTTGTTTTGCCCGTACTATGCTTTAAATTATTTTATGTTTAAGATTTTATTTTATTTTATTT
>FLSR01004868.1:2550491-2580902 GCA_900092035.1 Leuciscus waleckii
GTTTAAACAATCTTTATTATCTTATTTTAAAGTAGATTGCACATGCTATCACTGAAACTGTCGTTGTTGTTGTGTACTGTTGTTGTTTTTTTGTTGTTGTTTTTTTTTTAGTGATGTTTTGTTGTCTGCCTGTTTGTTGATGTATTTTTAGTGGTGTTTTGTTGTCTGCCTGTTTGTTGATGTATTGTTAATTGTAATCTTGTTATGTTCTTTAAGTTGTAATTTTTTCATTGTAAGGACCCCCTCGAAAACGAGATGATACATCTCAAGGGGTTAATCCTAATAAATTCTAATATATAATATATTACAATGATTACCGTTTCATAATTAAAGTCCCCACTGAATGAGCCTTTAATACATTCATCATTATCATTGGCAGCACATTCATGTTCATAAGCTGCACGGAAACGTTCAACCAGAGGTTTTAAGTTTCTGTTTTATTCATAAATAGTTTTGTAAATTCTATCATACATTTAATTTTCATAATATAATTTTTTTTACTATATTTCTTTTCATCTATCAAATGGTTAGTCTGCAGATACAACAAATATTATCATTATTGTCGCAGTCCCACTACTGCTTTACTTAAACCAAAATATCATATTGCTCATATCTCAATCTCCAAGTCGCACAGACAGCCTTTTAGCTGCTTGCTCCTGCAATTCTTATCATATAAATTTAAGTTCTCTAGACATCAAATGTCATGCATCCATTTACTGGATGAAAAAGTAAAAACCTTTTTTCTCCAGGCAGTTCGACTTTTTTTTTATCTTTTCTTTGCGCTCTGCCTCCTCTAACCATCACAATATTTTTGGTTTAAATGCACATACACGTTTAACACAACAGCCCTTCTGTTATTCACTTCCCTCTACAAGCATTCAAGCTAATAGAGCTATTAATCAAATTAGGAAACAATATAGAACCCTAGCGACGAATCCCAGAGACATCAACGATGTTTCAAGGAATTTTATGAAGCTTTGTATGAATCCCGGACTTCCATTGCCTCTACAACCCTTTCCCACTTCCTCCAATCATTACATCTCCCCAAATTAGATGATGCAGAACAAGACGTCATTAACGCAGACATAACATTAGGAGAAATATCTGAAGCCATCACATCTTTCCCAAGCAGTAAGGCCCCCGGACCTGACGGCTTTGGAATTTTATTTTATAAGAAATATTCTCAGAAACTTGCTCCCCTGATGCTGAGATTATTCAATCATTCTATTGACAACCAAGAATTCCCACAATCAATGTACAGCACCAACATTTCTTTAATTCTTAAAAAGGTAAAGATGGATCCAGGATCGTATCACCCCATAGCCCTCTTGAATTCGCATCTTAAAATTTTCACTAAGATCCTTGCTAACAGATTAAATAAATATATAACAAAAATTATTCATCCGGATCAGACCAGCTTCATCCCAGGGCGCTTTTCCTTCTTTAATGTGAGATGTTTAATGAATAATTTATACTCAAAACATGATTCTCTCTTGAATGTCGCCATCTTATCTCTGAACGCTAAAAAAGCCTTCGACCAAATTGAATGGAATTATATTATTTCAGTGCTCCAGGAGTTTAACCTTGGAGAATCATTCTGTCTATGGGTGAAAATGCTTTATGCCAAACCCAGGGCCTTGGTGCTCACTAACTTCGATAAACTAGCTCTCTTAAAGGAGAACTCCAGTCAATTTTAACATTGAGCTAATATTTTTGTAAATTTGGAGTGCTGTCAGTACAGAGAACAATGACAAAAATCGGTGTTGCCTACACCGTGTTATCCTCTTCAGTGTGATTCCTTCAGAGTGAACATGGTGAATCTGACTGCAGTAGATGTGACAATATGAATAAAAGTGATGTTAATTCAGCCAGCGCACATACCTGTATTTACTTCCTGTTTTCGGTCGAAGTCCACAGTAGTCGATTGTCGAGTTCACGCGCGTGAAATATTTTGAAATACTGGATCGTATAAGGGGGGTGTTATATAGAGTGAATTTACACTTTTGCCATTAACATGTTTATAAATAACTGAAAAAAAAACAAATGTCAGAGCATGTCAGAACACCTCCAGGGCCCCAAAAACACCTCAGACCTCAGAGGGTTAACTAGTGGTTCACAACGGGCTTGACGAAGTATAGGTGGAAAAGGACAGTTTTCCTATTCAGATTATGCTTATGATCAATCCTCAAGACTATAGTTATGCCCTAGTAATTGTTGAGATTACTTGTGTTACAGGGTCATAAAAATGAGTGCACTTGTTGAAAATAAACAAAACACAAATAAAGGTGTCTCTGGTTCCTTTCTGGGCCCTATGGGAAACCACATTAGAACAATAGGGGAAATGTAAATAAATCAAATAAATGAAAGAATAGACAAGTGACTAGCTGACGGCTATTATTATCAAAGTAAAATAAAATAAAAAGGGCTTAAGTAAGTGATCAAAACAGCCGGAATGATCTGAAATTGGGAATAATCAATAGCACGAGTGGCTAAACTTTTGATTTGCTTGGACTAGACTCCATAGTGGGTCACAGCTGCTGTGTGTTCAAGACACATGGTCCCTGTGTGTGTATCCTTACAAAAGTTTAGTCAACATGCTGATGAAAATTCTCATTACTATAAGAATTCTTCTCTAGCTACACAGTTTACATGTAATTAAATTTAGATTTAATTTACAAGGGAACTGCAAATTTAGCCGACAGCACTCAGCAAGGACTACTCCTAAACTAGTGGTGGTGAAATTCAACTGGGAAGAATTGAAAATAAGGAAAGAGAAAGTGAAAAATCAGAACCCTAACTGGGGTTTAAGGAAAGATATTTTAGATCACTTTGCACTGTGTACAGCACAAGCTGTAGTTAAAGGTTCAAGTAAATTATGCTAACCGCTAACTGTAGAAGTTATTATTTGGCTTAGCCTAAGCTGAATGGATGCTAGGTTAGGTTAGCTTAGCTATCTAGGCTGGTTTGTTTACAATATGACGTCACGAGTTAGCACTTCCTGTGACAAGTCGTTGTCATGGGAACCAGTGCATGTCAGAGCAATTCAACAGTCTATGAAGAATGTCTGCACATTTTAAATGAGTTATACATGTTTAAACGAGTTAAAATGTGGCGCATATACTTTGAGTCTTTCAAAAACTTGAGGTCACATTCAGTAAAATGCAAATGTGGTTTGGCATTTGCCAAATTTACTTGGGTAACTCTTTTCTTCTACTTGTTTAAAAGGTAAGGAAATAGATTTGCCATAAGTCGAAGCTTGTCTAAGCATACAAGGTCCATCTCATACATGAATATTACTTTTCAGCGAGTGAAACAATTTTGATCACTAGGTAGCTCTGCTTGTTGATGCAGCCAAAATTTTGATGAATTACATCAATCTAACAATAATTTGTAAGGCCTTTACATTGTAAAAAGGGGGCATCCCCCAAGTCTATGTGTATATAACACTGTACTGAGATTTCTTCGTCAACCAAAAATAATCAACCAAAACAAATAATCATCACAGCATTTGTTTTTAATCAAACAAATATCATCATAATTCAAAACAAATAATCATTATTGATGACAAATAATCATCACGGAGCACCATTCGGGTTGTGATGAAGGTTTGCATTGAGAACTCCAGTTTAAACACATGAAGTTGCCATGCAAGTGATGCAACTCTTTCACAAATCAAAACAGCACAGTCCCTTTACAGACAATGGCAAATTACTAGTTAGTTAGGCTAGCATTTATACCACTAATTCGACGTGATTGTTTCATATGAGCGGTTCAGCGGTTTAATATGAATACAATGACTTAACGAATAATAAGGCCTTAATCGGTGACTGAGGAGCATCGCTCAATCACCTTCAAAAATGCTGAAAATGGGGGTTTCTTCACCCACTCAGATTAATTTGTTCTGGTACCCTTTATATGCACAGATAATCTGAGATTTCTTCGTCAGAGAAGGCTTACGCTCGATTTAGAACTGAAATGAGGATTTCTTCGCTAAAATCAGTAGTTTCTTATCGTACGATTTAAACATGTATTATAGCATTGAGAAACGTTCTGCCGTTCGTAGGAAGGCATATTCAAGCTATAGTTTTGCTGATTTGATCAGAAACTTGTACGTGCATGTATACAATGTTAATAAAAACTTATGGGACAACATATGGTTGATTACTGTCTGCTTGCATACAATGTTTAATACGATGCCCGCATTCTCCACCACCTGTAACAAATTAGCTCAAAGGGGAAATATTAATAGTAATCCATAATTACCAATTATGATTAATTATTAATATTTGGGTCAGTTAATTAGATTAACTTTGAGGGAGCTCAATTAATATTACAATCAATTAATCAGTTCCAACGAACTCTTTGATTATTCATTTATCCTAAGAAAAGTGTATCTTTCATGGCCACCAAAAGATAATTATTTCTTAGCATGTACAGCACTTAGAGCATGTAACAAGATCAAGATCGTAAAATGGACTTTGTTGCAAGCAGGGAATCAGAACCAAATACCTGTTGTGCACAAGTTTTATTAACTAAATCACAAACATAACTAAACTAAACAAACATGCATACATTCATACATACATACATGCATAGGTAAAATGGTGAGTGACGTGGAACCAGAAGCAGGAAATAGAACTATGGAAGAGATCTATTTAACTATGAAAAGAACCATCAGCTTATCATTTTCAGAGCACCTCATTAAATTGATACTTGCATGGTCGGTTCAGTGGATACAATTCTTGAAGTGGTTGAAAATTGAGTTCGTTGATGGGTCCGTGTGTGTCAAACGTGACTGTAGAAGTTGCATTGGTTTTCTTCTCTGCTGGGTGGAGAAGATATGATGAACTTGCATCGTGGTTTCGAGCACATGGCTGTTGTGAGTCGAAGCTTGCAGCCCGGGGGCCGCTGAGGCCACGCTGGACAGCACGGCATCCTGAAGTGCCGAGAAGGCCAAGAGTTTATCGTCGCCCGTTCAGTGATGGTAAGTTGCAGTTTCCTGGATTGAAGCTCCCTTTGGGAGCATGAAAGCATGGCAGACGGTGCTCAGGCTTGCTGGGGCCCTTGGACCCTTCAATTTTATTTCAACGTGAGGAGTAACAGTGGAGGCCAGCAGCAAAAAAAAGCTAAGAAGGCTGATCTAGCGAAAAGGCCTTTTAAAGCTTGACAAAGGACACACCTTGCAGGCTGGCTCACCCAATGAGAAGGGTGGAATTTCTGGCGGGAGTTTCCTCTGTGTGGAAGATTTATGAGCCATTGTTCTAAGCGTGCTCACTTGAACTGGCATGCTGGGTTGGTGTCTGATGACGAAACTAAGAAAGATTCTTGTAATACTAAATGTTGCACAGCTATCGGCATATCATGTACACAATCATTTCGATCTACAAAATACCCATATATAGAGACTAAACATGGTATACGTGAGGTTACATTAACTGTTTGTTCTATAATAAAATACATAGTATCAACAGATAAAAGTATCAACAGATAGTAGTATTAAGAAACACAACACAAGACCAAAATGTTCACAAAATGTTCTGGAATGCATGTTAACTCCATGTTGATCAGTTCATCGATAAATGAATGCAGGAGAGTCTGTTCTAATATCTGTAGGTTTGTATCAGGACCCTATTCACATTTCTAAGAGTCATAAAAACAGTGTATCTGATCGTTGTCCGGGTAACTAAGACCGTCTTGCCCTGTTTGGGGGATGGAACCACAGATCACAGAGTGAAGTTTAAAGATTTTTTTTTGGTACATATACCAAATAATTGTGTCTGATTTGGTCTCAGTCGTTACACCGCCATGGCCGCCTTCAGGCTTTGAATCTCTATCAGCTTGTGTGTGAATGATTATGTTCATGTGTAAAAACTTTAAATAGATTCTCTTTGAGTTATTTTCTCTATTAACCCTCTGGGGTCTGGGGTGTTTTGGGGCCCTTGAGATGTTCTGACATGCCCTGACATTTGTGCTTTTTTCAGTTGCATATAAACATATTAATGGCAAAGGTGTAAATTCACTCTATATAGCACAAACAGGGCTACCATAATATGTGTATGTACACGTGTATGTACATGTTTTCATTTTTGAGAGAATAATGTTTATGCATGGTTATTGAAAAAACTAAAAACTAACATTTCTGAAATAAGGCCACAAAACACATAGTAAATATGTGTCAATAAGACTTGTGACTAATGGATGTCGTCGCCTAGAGTTTTTTCTTCAAAATCATGTGAAAATAGTCTTGCTTTATCGTTCACATAAAACCATACATTGATTTAAATTGATGTAAAACAGGTTTTGCTTGGAAAGCCAATATGCGAGGGGGCGTGAACGAGGAGTGGTATACACCTTAGAATACACCCACTCTGCATAATGATGAGCCATTCACTCAGGTGTGACACTGACTGAGCCACAATGCAAGGACAAAAGATATATTTAGAAGAAGACTTATATTGACCATTTAAGATTTTGCTTACATCTATCTTGTAAATATGTTTAGCTATTTTATTAAAAAGGTTACAATTACAACAATAATTACAATTTCAACAATATTTCAAGTGTACTCTTTCTTTGTAAAAAAAAAAGATTATAGGCCTACATTTTATCTATGTATTCATTAGTTTGAATATAGTCAACATTGGAACAGCTAACATCTTAATTGATGACTTTATTTTTGACAAAAACAGATATAGAAATTGCTAAACAAAAGCTTATTTGACGTGGCAGTATATTCTACAGTAAAAACTGTACCCAAATCTACTAAACAAAATGTTGTCTTTCATATTTCGTCTGACTGTAACGTTGTTTTCATGAAATATTAGGGCATATTGTTAATTTGCAGTTTAATACGTTGCTTATACAAATAGCCTAAATTTTATTTCAACATTCAGTCGATGTTTACTTATCTCAGTATAGCAATACAGTTTGCTAAAACATCATCATTCATTCACACACGCAATTTAAATTTAACTTCTGGCAAAGATGAAGTTGACGATAGGCTATTGACTCGCGATCTTCGCAGTAGGCTAGTGAACGCACCGGAGAAATGCACATTTATTAGGCTACATAGTTTTTTGTTTTGGATGGTTTTGTTTAGAACCAGCTTTCTGTTCAAAGTCAACAGAGTATTTATGAGTTTCTTTTACACTGATAAAAAAAAAGCGAGCTGGTATCGCCGGCGATACCGTCGACCTCAGGGGGTTAACTTAATAACTCTTGTTTCTGTGATTTATAGATCAAAGACACTGGACGCTTCTGTAATCCAGAGGACAGAGACACAGAAACAACTGTATTTTACAGCTGTTTCGTAAACTATAACGTCATATGAGACTCGAGCACTCCTTCATAAACATAGATGAGTTCATTAAGCCTAAACCTCAGGCTGGACACACACTTGAAGATTTTAAACCTGATTTGCACCCCAAGCATTCGAGGGTCGAGGTCCGATTCAATGCTTGTCGCAAATTACTTTTTGCCCAAAAACTCCTCAATTGTGTGATGTCATTATGATTATTTACTTCTCCTGATCGCATCAGAGCTCGCATGATCCCAAACCGTAAATATGAAACATGTTTAATATTTCCGACACCTGATTGGTCCGCCTCTGATGTTAAACCCGTGTTAGCCAATGAGAGCGAGCTTCACCAACCGGATGTTGTGTGTTTAGCTGAGACTCGGCAGCCACAAACATGCCATGAAAGTGGAGAATTGAGAAAGAAGATCATCCTTATTCTTTTTTTTCTTTAGTTTTTCTTCCCGTAAAACAAAACTCAGGCCAGGAGAATCAGCTGATGACGTCAATCGTCCTCCAGTTTATTTCTCAAGTCACGTTTGATCTTGCGAGTCTCTGTGAGATCTCGTATCACTGTGAACATGTTAAAATTTTTATTTTCTGATTCTTCTGGCTGTTTCACTCTTGTGTTTTTCAGGTTCATTTGTGATTATCGTCTCTGCGGAGACTTTAGTTTTACTCCTGATAGCAGTTCCACTGATTATAGTGGCTGTGAGAAAGAAAAAGACTAAAATATTGTAATGCTTAAGATAACTTTAGGAATATAGAAATAAACCCCTTGGACACGGACAAGTTCTTCTTTAGTTTCTTTCTCTTTTATAACTTTTCTCTTCACCCTTTTCCTTCTGCTCTTCTCTCTATACCTTCATCATAATAACATTTTTAAATTTCATCCACTTTGAAGGTCCCATATTGTCAAACCTGAAATTTCCTGGCTTTTTTCATGTGTAACTACCATATACGTTTCACAACAGTCGATCCACAGACACATGGGGATATTTTGGGGATATTTAATTTTATTTTATCAATCAATAAATTCCTCTTGAAACAAACTTTGTTGAATTATTTTAATTTAATACTGTGAAGCTGCTTTGATACAATCTGTATTGTGAAAAGTGCTCTGAACTTCAGCTGGTTTAAGGAGAATGAAACCTCAGCTGTTGGATCTGGACAGAGTTTCAGTGCACTACAGAGTGGACGCTTCTACTGTCAGGCTCACAATCAACATGGATCTCAGAGATCAGACGCTGTAACTGTCACAGGTGAAGCTTTTATTAACACACTCCTGTATCTTCACATCATTCATCAGTTTGGAGAGTTAATCATGATGATCTTCCTCTTTCAGTTCATCATGTTGCTGGTGGGAATGTGACTGTGATCACAGCGGCATCTGGAGGATTATTCATCATCATCATCATCATCATCGTCATCATCATCATATTATTATTATTATTAATATTATTTTTAATGTAAATAAAAATCTATCAATAAGGAGTACATAAATATATATATTGTACTAATTCATAAATATGTTTGATTATTCATTGTATATTAAACAATTAAATTACTTGTTTGTGTTTTTGACAGTCAGAAGAAAAGAATAAACAGAAGATCTGCTATAAATGAGGTGAGATGATAAAAAATAAAAATGCCTTTTTTGTATTTCTGTCAGGACCACTACCGTCAAATACGATTGACAATTATCATATAGTTTGGATTGTTTCGTTCTGGCCGAGAACTCCCTGCGCAGCCTAGCATGGATAAGAGCAGCAATAACCTCCCTTCAGGGTAAACAGAACAGAACCAACATGAATGTTTGCAAATATATTTAATTCAAGATTTTAAGTACAACATAATTCGAGAATATATTCTGATTCAAGGGGAATCACAGAATGCCAAATCCTGACTGGGCGAGAGGAGGAGCTGGGGATGGAGGAGGGTAATTAGCTCCAGAGAAACGTGATAGCTGCTGATTATACTGAAGGAGCTTATAAGTAAGGGAAAGCGGAGGGGTCTTGAATCAGCCTGAAGGGGTTGTTATTCGCTATAACAACTGCCTCACTATACATTATCCCGCTTATTACATGGCTACCTACAAAATAAATAAATAATTTGACACAAATTATTGATTTAAAAAGGAGTTTATTGATTTAAAAACGATTGTATTGCTTCCGCTAAAGAAAATAGTCTGTTCCGCGTCCATACAGTAGCAACGCTCTGTTTTTCATGGCAATGGTCTGTTATAGTCGCAGCGGTCTGTTATCAAGAAATAACAGACCGCATTCTACATTGGAATTCAGCCAAGCCATGTAATAATTATGTATATGTATCCGGTGATAGGTGTCGTATTCCTGTAGGTAGATGTGGATCAGCTGAGAGTCAGCTGATGTGAGCTTGACTAGCATGACCTGCCATTGATATTTAGAGATGTTTTTTACGGCTGGTCTAACTTGTGATCAAGTCAGTTTGCATCATATGTTGTGAAATTATCAAACATCTCGTAACAAACTGACAAACTCTAATTGAGACATGAAATCACAATGTTTAAAATCTCTTCTTCTCTTTTGTGCTGTAAATTCCTTTTCTCTGTTTCCCTGTAGAACGATGATCCCAGTGCAAACACATATGCAGCTCTTGAGCTCAAGTCCAGATCAACTGACCTCTACGACAACTCACATATCAAAAACTACATGTGCAAGAGTTTGTGCATTAACAATTTAGGTAATAATCAATGTGTCTTTCACACAGTCTGTCCATCCCAGACCTGCTGTTCACCAGTCCGGCTCTTCTGAATATGAGAATCTGACTCTTCAGTAGCTCTTCAAGTCTTCTCAAGAAGAAACTCTCCTCACTCTTACTCAGTAGATACCAAACAGTCCTTACATTCATTCTTTTCAATCTATACTATATGAGTAATCTCACCAACAGTGATTACATTTTTTAATTGTCGTGTCAATTGACCCAGAAAGGTGTACTTCCATGATAAACTCCCTAGACAAAGAAAAAAATGTACCAAGTAAACTTGAAAAAATGTTATGGATGATTTGATTGTAGAAAATCTGCAAAGGAAACAAGACAACAAAGTAAAGAAGGAACGAAGACGGAGGAAGGGAAAATCCTCATAAGAAGAAAATCATCCCCAAAGAAAGAGAGATGAAGCGAATAATTAGGCAACAAGAGAGATTAAATAAAACAGTTAATTGGAGGAAAGCATCGTGAAGAAATATATATATATAACATTTGGATTTCATTTAATTTCTTATTCAAATAAATTCTGTCATCCAGCATCTCTTCCCTTCCTCATTCATTCTCATAATTTTCACCAAAAATGTGTTTTAGGTGGACAGATCAATACAGTACAAAGAACATGTAGGATATTGGAAAATGTATTCTCTGTTAACCAAATGCTTTTTAATCTTTGCTATTGCTTCAATGCAAATGAACAAGGACGCTGTTGTTTGTTGTGTAGTGACGTGTGTGTTCAAGTAAGCCAGAAATGAGCAGTTTCTTCACAATACGCTGTATTTAATATAATCATGATGACTCACGAGTTGAGTATGTGTGCTAAATCCGGGCAGATTTGGCTTGCAAAGTGAGTAAACATAGTAAGTAACATGCCAAATTGGCTCGTGATTTGATAGTGTTACCCGCCACAGTTGATTTTATCCCGCATTTGGCGGGTGTTAATTTCAAACCCTGTATACATGAGATAAACAAAGGAGCTTAACAAGATAATTAACGACACACAGCCGAACCAAATGAACTAATGAAGACGGTGACCATGGAAACAAAGGAGTGGCGGGACACTGCACAAATGCAAACAGAAAGTCCAAACACAAACTGACATGTAACAATAATATAATATAATATAATATAATATAATATAATATAATATAATATAATATAATATGATATAATATAAACCGAGATCTACACTCTTTCCCTACACGACGCTCTTCCGATCTGTTTTGCATTGGGTCCCCTAGCGTAAGATATGTTACGCAGTACGAGAGACCTCTCGTAATAGAACGTACTCGGTTACTAACGTAACCTCGGTTCTCTCTAGAAGAGGGAACGAGTACTGCATATCTTGCCGTGCACGCACGCGCTCTGGTTGCTTCGATGATGAAAAACCGGATAATAGCTGCCTGCGAGCGGTATTTATAGGCCTAGACCACGCCCATTTCGGCGGGACGTGACGCAGCGGTCGCGAAGTGCCCTGATTGGGTCTGGTGTCACGCCAGGCCTCGCTCGATAGGCTGCTGCAGTTGCCGCAGAGCAGCCAATAGGTGCGCGAGCTGCCTCGCCTATGTCTGCATGCTGCCGCAACAAGTTTTGCATTATTTCAAAATTAAGGATAATTTTTGGCTTCAATATCTCGCGGAAAAAGGATTTTCCCCTAGCGTAAGATATCTTACGCAGTACGAGAGACCTCTCGTAAGAGAACAAAACGTCCATGTATCATCAAGCCATTTCAGACCTTATTTGACTTATAAATTGAAAAAGCCCATTATATAGACCCATAGGAAACCAGCGTTGAGTTCTGACGTCATACGAAATAACTGGATTTCTCCCGCCGAAGAAACCTTACTCTGGTTGGTTTTAAAAGTCCAGTGTACATCATCATCTTGGCTGACACAAGGATTTCCTTATTTGAATGTAAAAAATTCCCCACAACAATAATTGCGCTTATAGGCAGGTTTTTAATTCGTCAAGTGGCATAAACATAATTGCAGTGACGTCTGGTCGCAATTATCAAAACACAAGAGTACAATCAGTTTCAATGTCTTTCCTTTGGTGGCGCAAAGCTACACCCTAGATATTTCAGTCTGTGCAATTAATTCTAACAAATCTTTCAAATCAAGTTTAAAGCATTTCTACAGGCCTAACAACACCTCCGATTTTTATTTTTTTATTATTATTATTATTTTATTTTTTTTTAAGGCAAAGCACTGGTCAATTTTGAAATGTTTGGCTAATTTGCTTCCATAACTTGTCCTCCTTCAGAATAATGTGGGGGGAAAAAAATATCCAAAATACAAATGTAAGTATTCGTTTTATTGCACTTCATCTGTAGTTTTCAATTCAATACATCTCTTAAAAGGCCGTGAGATTTTTTTCTTCTCTTCAGTAGCACTTACAAACTTTACAGTTTTATTTACACCACGTTAATGTAACCATTTATTCCTAAAAACAAACAAACAATTTAGTCTGTTGGGAGCATTTTCTGATTCATGAAGATATTCAGAATGTCAACAAAATGAAAAAAGATATTTTGAACCTCCAATCTTCAGATTTCTGTTCCGGGAAATGTAAATGAGTGCATATTTAATTAGACAATGCCTCATTTGCATATTGTATTCACAATCATCTTTAATGTAATTACGTGTTAAATTAAGTATTAAATGTCCAAATATTTCATTTAAAAAATAATGTAGCCTAATTGATGTTCAATTATTCCCTTAATATGCTTATTATTTATTAATGAACAATTTAACAACTAAAATGAACGTTATATTTGTTGTATTATGCACTATATAGTAACCTAAATAGTACTGTTCGTATGTAGCCCTACTTGATAGAGACCCGATTTCGAGGGAGGACCCGATTAGACATGAGTTCTGCGCATGCGCGAGAAGCCTCTGATCGCGCATGCGCACTGGCTGCGCTCGCGCTCGAATGCGTCTGCTCCTATGGAAACGCAGTGGGAAGCATGGGATGTTTGAAGTTTGGAAAACCGGAAGTGGAGGGAGATTCGAAACAGCGGATAAATTAGACGCGGAATGTGTTTATTAAAGTCATGGGATGATGGTAGAGTATAAAGACACTTTAATACCCGTTTAGGACAGTGTGTGTGTGTGTGGATCATGTCTGATGTTGTGTTTACAAACCGCAGCTAACGGTATTACTGCGCATGCTAATGACAGTTATTTATTTCTTGAATATTAATAGAGTTCAGTCGTATTAGTTTCTTCATTCGCAAATGTTGCTTTCATCCATTTCAAACGGATTAAAGGATGTGTTTATACTAATAGTGTAACTTAGCTGTTGTAATACAGTATTTTGGCTGCTGATTTGATTTGCTGCGGTTAAATTATGCAAAATATAATAATATGGTTAATTTTAGATTCAGGTTTATTTACTTAAATACCTTATATTTGATTTATCTTGCTAACTTAGTGCTGTGGTTGAATTTTGTGGTAAATTGTTGTCATACTACAAGCATTCACTTTTACTCATGTTAAAATAAGTATGTTTATTTGTGTTTGTACTAATAATTTAGCTGTAAACCAGGTTTTAAAGAACCCCAGATAAATACTGCATATGATTCTACTTCAATATATTGTTTAACATGTTATGTGGGCTGTAAATAAGAGTAGATTTCACTCATGCTGTCTGTAATTCCCACGGTCCACATGAAGCTGGATGTTGTAGGAAGCAGATCTCCTGGTCCTCTGAACGCCCCGTCAGTGCCGAGAATGGATGTGAAGTTCGAGGTTTTGTTGTCGTCCAGCATCAAGCGCCGGAAGCCGTGGCCCAGATTCTGCTGGCTTGGCCGGGTGAGATCATACGTTTACACATTTTTACTTTTTTAATGCTTTGAAGCTAATGTAATGATTTTAAACAAACACCAATATCAAAGTCAAAAGTCATTTATTTTCATCTTACCAAGTACAATAAAATACTTGAACGCTACTCCACAGACTATAGACAGACAAAATACAATAAACCTCACTGCTATATAATCACAAAATATGCATATATACAGAAATGACAAAATAAGTGCTAAGCAACAAGATCAGTGGCTAAATAAATAAAATAAAATGAGTGACATAAGACAATAAAGTGACTTTTGTTTGACACAACCATTTTTTTTAGCAGTAAGATTGTTGAATGTTTTTGAAAGAAGTCTCTTCTGCTCACCAATTCTGCATTTATTTGATCAAAAATGCATTAAAACAGTGATATATTATTATTTAATTATATAATTTAAAAATAGGTGTTTTCTATGTGAATATCTAGTAAAGTGTAATTTATTCCTGTGATCAAAGCTGAATTTTCAGCATCATTACTCCAGTCTTCAGTGTCACATGATCCTTCAGAAATCATTCTAATATGAGGATTTGAGATCAAGAACCTTTTATTATTAATATTATTATTATCAATGTTGAAAACAGGATTCTTTGATGAATAGACAATTCAAAAGAACAGCATTTATTTGAAATAGAAAGCATCAGAAAGGAAATAGAAAGGGTCAGTAAGATTTTTTTGGGGAAAGAAATTAACAATTTTATTCAGCATTTACACATTAAATTGATCAAAAGTGACAGTAAAGACATTTATAATGTTACAAAAGATTATATTTAAAATAAATGCTGTTCTTTTGAACTGTTTTCAACACTGATAATAATCATAAATGTTTCTTGAGCATCAAATCATCATATTAGAGTGATTTCTGAAGGATCATGTGACACTGAAACTGGAGTAATGATGCTGAAAATTCAGCTTTGATCACAGGAATAAATTACACTTTACTATATATTCACATAGAAAACAGCTGATTTACATTATAATAATATTTCACAGTTTTTACTGTATTTTTGATCAAATAAATGCAGAATTGGTGAGCAGAAGAGACTCCTTTTTACTGATCTAGAAGTTTGAACAGTAGTGCATGTCAACACTGTTTTCTTTCAGGAAAAAGAGGGTGTTTTTCTGTTAGATGACAGTCGGATTAGTGAAGTACATTTGCCTTCGGGACGGACCAAAAAGAAGATCCCCAAACTTCAGCCGCTGTTGCAGAGGGTGGTGTCCATGTCAGCGTCTCAGAACGGTGAACGATCGTCACTCATCAGTGTGTGTGTGTGTGTTGTGATGGGATCACACGTGTGTTCATCCGTGTTATTCGCAGGCGTGTGGCTGGTGGGTCTGCTGGTCTCTGGAGAACTCTTCCTGTGGAACAAAGACAAGGATTTGCTCAAAACGGTCTCAGCAGTTCCTGCGGTTCATCAGCTGGTTTCTTCCATCAAAGGTCTGTGTAAAGTCGGGCATACACCGTGCCATTTCAGCAAGGTTACCTTCTCACACTGTTCGAGTAGATCGCATGCGATGTAAAACTAAAGCTCGCGTTTTATGTGTTCACACTATACTGTGAAATATGCGCAATGTAATGGCTTTCCAAAGTCTTTGCCGTTGATAATAAGAGTAAGCAAGTTTAGAACGCAAACTAACAGAGTCCATGCAGACGGATATAGATGCAAACAAATGTCTTTCTTTATTACTTGTGCTCCATTAAACATGGTCTCAAAACTTCTTGTGGCCTTTGCTTGTTCACACGTACACACAAAGCCATACCTTGTAGACAGCATAAGACTAAAATCCACCTTGCGAGCTACTCAGTCAAAACCTGTGTGCTTCTCAATTACCAACGCACACACTTGTTGCTCAGGTGCTCTAATCATACACAGTCACAGCGCCACCCAGTGGACAACAAAAACTTACCATACAACAAATGGCTCCTACACACAATATAAACCAATATAAACCTATCTATCTATCAGTATCAAGAGGATTCAGCATTTTCAATGTATGCATTCAATTATTATTATTATTATTTTATTATTATTAGGGAAGGCCTAATTTTATTATTAAATAGGCTATTATAATTAATTTGCCACACAATCATTTCATAGCGCATCGCCGCATAACCGACGTACTGCGAGGATAGTAAGAGATTACATAGAAGCTTACTCCTCCTCAATGAAGATTGTCTAAAAACATTCATGTTGATTATAAAATGAATTATAGGCCTATTATTAAAATTATTAACAGTCTATATTAATATGTCCTAACACTGCAATTATCTGTCATTAATGAAAATTAAAAACAGCAGGAGGCTTGGAAGACGTGGGTAATTGCAACTGGAGGTAAGCAACAGTAATTTGCAGTAGTTTGAGCTACAGAACTTAAACATCTCCCTCTTTTGGTTTCTTTCTTGCTGCATTAAAGATGAAATGGTTAAACTTCTGTTTTCTCGCAGGCGCAGTGAGGGAAAACACACGGAGTTTAGGGCAGTCGGAAATGCCAAACATGCCAGAAATTCATCCGACCATCCGATTGCCGGTCGGGAGAGGTTAATCTCCTCTTGTTTCCCCCTGTACACTGCACCGCAGACAAAGCTGAAAATCGTCCCGACCCGAAAAAGAGTCGCTCGAGTCAGAATTCGGCTCAAAATTAGACAAAAAATTACACAGTGCATGACCAGGCTAAAGGTGGGGATACACTGTGCGATTTGCGTCTGATTTTACGAACCGATTGCCCTAAACTCTGCAAAAAAAAAAAAAAGAGGAAGATCTTTAAGTTCTGTAGTTCAAACTAGCTACAAATTACTGTTGCTTACTTCCAGTTCGTGTTGCAAAATGGACTAACCATTACCCACGTCTTCCAAGCCACCTGCGATGATCTACACCGTGCCTCTTTTATTAATTTGTTAAAGGGGTCATATAATGCCATTTTTGTACAGCTAATATGATTCTTTAGGGTCTAAATTAAAAGTTTGTAATATACTTTAATTAAAAATTCTCATTAGTATTGTAAGAAAACACTAATTTTACCTGGTCAAAAACAGCTCTGTTTTCAGCACGCCGTTTAAGTGCATGTGTCTTTAAATGATAATGAGCTTTGCTCACCCCACCCCTCTGTTCTGTGCGTACACCGTTTGTTATAACCATAACACATAGATAACGCGTTGTTCATTATAAACGTGGGATTATGAATTATATTGAGAACGTCGTACATAGAAAACATGCCGTAATGTACCCTGAGTGTAAACAGCCGCATTCATCGTGAAGCGTGCAAGCGATTTGCAAAGATTAATATAAAGATTAATATAAAGGTTAATAAAACGTTACACTCCCTTCGAAATGTATATTCAAATATTGGATTCAATCTTTTTGTCAACTTGTTTTATTTCAATTAGGACAGGTTTTTTAATTTTAATTTTATTTTTTTAGATCTGATTGATTGTAGACCTCTTTATTAGGATGGTTGTGTACAGGCACTGCCAACAGACATTTCAGTGCAATCAACTTGTAAAAGTGCATGTACCATTATATGACCCCTAATTTTCATTGATGACTAATATTGCAGCGTTCGGACATATTATAGACTGTTAATAATTAATTATATGCCTATAATTCATTGTAATCGACCTAAATGTTTTAGACAATTTTCAATAAGGAGGAAGCTTCTACGTAATATTTTATTATCCTCACAGCGCGTTGGTTATGCGGTGATGCGCTATGAAATTATTGCGTGGCAAATTAATTACAATAGCCTATCAGTTTAATAATAAGAGTAGCCTAGGCCTTCCCTAATAATAATAATGATACAAAAATACTAATAATAATTTAATACATAAATTGGAAATGCTAAATCATTTTGATATTGATAGCTGATGCTAGTTTTGACAGTATCTCTGGATACATGATATCGTGTATTGGCGCTACCCGGCACGGGGGTTTATCGCACATATTTCAGAAGTATAGTGTGAGCAGTGAAGTCGCAGCTTGATGATCGGACCGTGTAGTGTGAGCACATAAATCCTGAGCTTTGGCTTTACATCGCATGCGATCTACTCATTCAGTGTGAGTAGGTAACCTTTAACCTTAAAAGGACACAAGCTCTTGAAGCTCCGCCCCCTGTGCCGGGAGCAGCAGCTCATTTGGATTTAAAGGAACAGACACAAAAACGGTGTGTTTTTGCTCACCCTCAAAAAGTTACAATTTTAACATGCTATATAAAAATATCTGTGGGTATTTTGAGCTAAAACTTCACATACACACTCTGGGGACATCAGAGACTTATTTTACATCTTGTGAAAAATTATACTACACCTGGCATTATACCACACCTTTAATCACGTTTACACACTGCCTCCGAAACTTTCGTCCGTCATAAAAAATCTATCTAATCTATCAGGTTATCTAATCTATCAGGTTATCTAATCTATCAGGTTAGATTTTCTGCGTTTTTCGCATCCGTAACAAGCATTTCGAGAGGTTTTTTGACAATTCAGAGTCACCGAATGAAGAATACTACCTTAAGAGTTCAACTTTTCCTGATGCACATCCAGTAATCATCCTCAAACTAACACGGCTCGTTTACGCAGGTTCTGCGACTACACTAGGACTTTCTCTGCTGGTTTCGGAGAATGCGCAGAGAGTTTTCCTGGCCGCTCTTACAGGACAGGTATTCCTCTGGGAGTGTACGACAACTCAGGATCTAAGCGGCCCGCGGGACGCCACCATCACGGGACGATGGAGTCACATATCATGCCATGAAAACACTCAACTGCCCTCCGTAAAGGACAAAGAGGCTTCCGTTCATAGTGTGTTTGTGAAGAACCAGGTAAAAACAGTGAAAAGAGTCTTAGGGCGTCATCACACCTACAGATTGTGTGTTTTGTTCCGAAACAGGGACTTCATTTGTTACAATGTTGCTTTTTCTCCTTGGTTCGGGTCGCTTTCACAAGGCAACCTTTCAAAGCGTACCAAAATGTGTTTATGCAAGTCACATGCGTCACATTAACTCTCCTCTTATTAGTTAGAGTTAATTTGCGTCATCCATCAAGATGATTGACAGGTTCGCTCCATGAGCTTATTGTGGCTTTATTTGTAATTGTCGAGACACATGCATACGAATGTAGCCGTCATTGCCGCTGTTAAATTATAAACTACATTATTATTAATACTGCAGTAAATTAACACGCTCTCTGGATCTCCCAGCGCTGCCTAGAGGTTTACGGTGTCAAGACACGCACAAACACTGTGCGAATGTATAATGCAGCGGGAGCAGGAATCAAGGCTTCATCGGGACAGTGTTCTCGCACGGAGAAGCGCAAATAAACAACTTATTTACATTTAGCAGACGCTTTTATCCAAAGCGACTTACATTGCATTTCAAGGTACAGATTTACATTCTTATCAGTTCTTGCTTTCCCCGGGAATCGAACCCATGACCTTGGTGTTGCAAACGCCAACGCTCTACTGTTTGAGCTACAGGAAAGCGTAATATTTATATTTAAATGGACATTTATGCATTTAGCAGATGTTTTTATCCTAAATGAACTACAATAGAGCAACAAAAGCAATTCATCACATAGCCAGCTAGCAGGGAACGTTCTCAGAGCGTTGGCAAACATTCCCTACAAGTTTGGTTAATGTTTTAAAGAAAACATTTGAATGTAATGTTCAAAGAATGTTTTGAGGATGTTTTCTCATTCCAAATAATGTTTCTATAAGGTTAAATGTAAACTAAGATATAACGTTTTAACTGTAACATTTTGAGGATGTTTTTAGAGAATGTTATCCTACACAGCAAAAACTCCAGTGTTAAATTTACTCTCCTGGGAATTTATTTGACTCCACACTGAGGCTATGTTTACACGGAAACGATCTGAAGAGAAAACGCAAAAGTGGCGTTGCGTTATCACTTTTTATTCTTAAACAACATTATAAGATGAAGAGGTGCTCTTTTGGTTTTCAGCTGTGATAACTAATGTGCTCACTCACAGAATCAGACACTACTGCTGTTTATATAGCACATTTTCGGTTATGAATTATAATACCATTTGGTCCGTTGGGTCTGATTGCTTCCATACCCTCTCGTTCAGGCGATCTCAGAGTGGTTGTTTTGGTGCGGATCTGAGCGTGATTGCCGTGTTAACACATGCCTAAACGAACCAAACCTAGGGGGAAAACACACCTCGTTCTGAAACAAAGCACCCTTCATGTTGCTTACGTGTTTTGCATATGTGTTATATTTTGTGTGGTGTTTTTAGGCAGTGGGTGACGCGTGTCTGAGTGCGTTTGTGTTCACTGCTGATGGGAAGCTCACCGTCACCTTGCTGAAAATCCAGTGGGACTCGACATGGGAAAACAAACTCAGGTCAGATGATGTTAAATGTGCTTTTATTTATTAGAATTCCGGCATCATTTGTTCATTTCACTTGGAAGTATTGTTTATGGTGATTTGTAATTATTATTATTAATAAATGTAATTATTTATTTTACATTGGCCGTTTTTATTATTTTTATTATGGATATTTTGCACGCTATTAAATATATGCAAGAAAATACAATGAAAATACAGGGCAGGAAGAGATTATTTAAAGTTTCCAGCTACATCAAACTAATAAAAACAGTCAATATAATCATAACAACAACTAATATTAAAAACCACAGATAGGCAAATAGCATGTATATGTATATATTTGTGATATGTAAGCATGCATATGTACATGCTTGTGTGAATGTGCATACATATGTCTATCTATGAAAAATACGTACGCATATATACATGTTAGTGCCTGCTGAGAGGACAGTAATTTATATATCAGAAATAATCAGTAATAATATATGGATTTATATATAATAATAACAAGCTGCTTTTATCCAAAGCAACTTGCATTGCATTCAAGATACGTATAGTGTTTGTTCAGTTCTGCATTTCCTGGAATCATTCCCTGGCCTCTCGATCTTCATTACTTTATTCTGTTTTGTTTGGCAGTTCAGTAGGTTTCAGTGTTAACTGGTCCTCGAAGTGTTTCCCGTTCAACCAGCTCCTGCCTCCATGCAAACCAGTGAAGTCCAGAGGTGCTCTGGTTCCAGCGTTCTCTCCAGATGCTCAACTATTAGCAGTGGTCCTGAACCAGAGAGACCCGAGGGTAAGCTCACCGCTACATTCAGACCTACAGGCACAGGAATGACATTTGTGCAGTGTTAAAAAGCCTTGTTCTCTGTGATCTGAAAGGCCACGCAGGTGTTGTTTATCAGCACTCAGAACTTTTGACGGTTTCCAGCCTGTTAGGAGGATGTGGCGTGAAGACGCTCATTATTCCAGCCAAATATGTGAGGTGAGTGTTTTAAAGTCTCAGCTGGATGGTATCTGATTGGCTGGTTGTATGAACAGGTTTATATTAGCTTGTATGCCAGACTGCTACAATGACATATCTGATATTGATGGAGTTTGTGAGGTTGTTTCCCTCCCCATCTTCAAGATTCACCAGTTTTATTTGTCACATTAAATAAACCTGGTCAGCTGCTTAGATGCATAAATAAATGGTAGGTAAAAATGATCAAATAAGATGTGCATGAAATATAGTAGGTAAAAATGGTGAAATTAGATGTGCATTAAATATGAAAAAATAGTGTGTAAAAATGGTAAAATAGAATGTGCATTAAATAGATGAAACAATATAAAATAAGATGTGCTTTAAATATGAATAAATAGTTGGTAAAAATGGTAAAATAGGATGTGTATTAAATATACATTTTTGGTAAAATGGTAATATAATCATAATGTGCTTTAAATAGGTGAAGATTATTAAAATAAGATGTGCATTAAATATAAATAGTAGGTAAAAAATATAAAATAAAATGTGCATTAAATATAAATAAATAGTACGTAAAAATGGTAAAATAAGATGTGCATTAAATAGATAAAATGTGTAAATTAAATATAAATAACAGATAGTAAAAAATATGTCCAGTGCATTAAATATAAATAAATAGTAGTTAAAATGGTGTACTAATATATAAATAAGAAATAATAATGAAAAAATAAGTAGTACTACTACTACTACTACTACTACTACTAATAATAATAATAATAAACAAAATAGCAATAAGGCTAATGAGTAGTCCAATGTACAGAGAATGTGCAAGAATAGGAAGTACAAAAATGCAGAGTATGTTGTGAGGGAGTAACAAAACAAGTATGGTAAAGTATAACAGATAATTATAATTTTGAGGATGATCAATGTTGTGTTTTCCTGCAGGTCGTACTGGGTGTGTTGTGTCAGCTGGACCCAGAAGGGCTTTATCTGGCCTGTGTGCTCAAGAGAGGCTCTCTGCTCATGCTGGCTCGTCTGGGGGGACTCGTGTCTCTGTCCACCACAGGATGTAGTGTTGAGTTCGGTGCCGCCCACTTCCTGCCTCTTCACCCACTCGTCACCTACAGGTGATCTGATTGGTTCCTCTGGTTGACGTTGAAGTTGATATTGTACTCTATCAGATATTGAGTTGTTTTTCTCACACGGTTTTAGAAACACAAATGGAGGACTTGAGCATTAAATATAAGATGTGCATTAAATATAAATAAATAGTTGGTAAAATGAGATGTGCATTAAATATAAATAGTAAGTAAATTTCATGTCTTGTGTTCATGACCCCCGTTATTGCAAGCCGTTGCGTTATGCATATTGCGATATATACATTTGCGATATTTCGGTATATTGTGCAGCCCTATTGTGTATGATAATTTTCTTCCAAATACGATAATTTTGAGCTTCTGGTATTATACTTGGACATTTTCAGTCTGGCAACACTGTTTTCAATGTCATCCGTAGACCTCCAGTGCCTTTGCAGACACAAGATGGCGGCCTGTCCAGCTCGAGCGTGTCGCTCCGTGACCCCATGAGACAGCGGTTCTCCGTGACCTGTCATCCTCGCCAGCCGTTCCTCATCGTGTCCGACGGGTACATGATACTGTGCTCAGGATGACCAAACGCCCGTCTGCTGTCGCGATCATGAGCGCTCTCCTGCTGGACTCTGCTCAAGGACTGGAGAACATACGCGAGGTCCTGGGTTCATCTCAGGTCAGCGGAGGGGAAGGGAAATCATGTTTGTTCATCATGTTTTATTGCTGTTTTGATGGTTCACTACCAGTGTTGTGGGAAACTCATTACAAGTAACTTGAGTTACGTAATCAGATTACTTTTTTTCTAGTAACTAGTAAAGTAATGCATTACTTTTACATTTACAGCAAAATATATGAGTTACTTTTTCAAATAAGTAACGCAAGTTACTTTTTCACATTTATTGACTGACGCTCTCTTGTCCCCATGTTGAGAAAAATTGTAAGTGCAGAGACGTTGTGTGTGTGTATGTGTATGTGTGTGTGTGTGTGTGTGTGTAAACATGATGGTTATTTTCGTTCTTGACTAAATGTGAGCGTGCATTTACACGTCTCACTTGCACAAAAAAGATTCACTATTCCTCAAAATTAATAAAATAAGTGAAATGCAAAATCAGAATAATACGCAAACCTCCAATAATTAAATGTTTAATAAAACAAATATTTTTATGCATTTAATCTCACTTTATTGACCAATGTACTTGCTGCTGATCTTCAATGATTCAGTTAAGCCATAAGCAAAAGTGACTTTAGATTTTTTGTTTTTATTGGTAAATAAGTGTTAAACTTTTGTCTCCTGCATCCTATTCTTCCGTTATCCAGAAAGGTTTGCTTGAGCGGCGCCCTCTACTGTACACGTGTGAATTTGCATTTCCTTCAGCCTTATTATTAAAATTTTGGTCTGAAAGGGCCTTTACATTTGCCCAAAAATAGAACTTTTTTGTTATAAAAAAAAACAAGCCCAGCCCAGGTGAGAAAAAGTAACGCCTTTCTTAAAAAGTAACTAATTAGTTACTTTTTAAGGGAGTAAAGCAATATTGTAATGCATTACTTTTCAAAGAAACGTTCCCCAACACTGTTCACTAGTGTGTTCGGGTGTTTCAGCCTCAGGTCAGGTCTAGGCTGGAATCCATGTCCACGCTGACGTTCACTGGAAGTCTTCTGGCTCTTAAAGAGAAAGAAAGTCCTCTGACCACACTACCTCTCTACCTGCGAGGTACAGGAGACTTCACACAGTGTACTGAGACAGCTCAGGTAAGCTCATCTCAAACGCTTTTTGCATATAAATGGTCATTAAAGGGGTCATGACATGAGAAATCAAATTTTCCTTGATCTTTTGACATATAAGAGGTATTTATACCATTAAAACATCCTGCAAGTTTCAGAGTTTAAAATGTTCTCCTCATTATAAACAAAGCATTTATTTAATCAAGCCCAAAAACAGCTCGTTTTGATATTGGGTGATCTATGACGTCACACGTGCAAATACATTTGCATATGACGCTTCCAGAGCAAAACATTGACTTATAGTTATACATCATTGCACCATAGGCCTCCACCCACTGGCCACATACACCCCGCCCACTGGTCACATAGGCCACGCCCACTGGCCACATAGGCCCCGCCCACTGGCGTTCAGTTGCTTAAAGGCTGACATTTGCCTACACTAGATGTGAGCATCGCATCAAAAGCAAATAAAACGCATTATAAAGACTGATGCTGTCTACACTGATACAGTATACCGATGCGTGTTCAGTTTCTGAAGGACTCCACACGCTTGAGTCTGTCGACAACAGGACAAATGGAAGAGTGAAAGAACGTTTGCATTGATCGTCCAGTTTAAACAGCTAGTTTGTGTCTCTGTACAGACTTCAGAAGATCTCAGCATCGGAAACAAGTGGATGGTTTATTTTAAGTGGCATCATGGATTGCGTTGCAGGATTATATGTTTGTTCGGGGCATTTGACTGCAGATCGTTTTTTAAACGGCACAGTGTAATGGAGAGTTCGCAAAGAAACCTTTGTTGACGGATGAAGCAGTGACTGTATTGAATCTGACAGCAGCTGCATCACAAACCGTCAGTAAATTAATTCATAATGTTTTGTCTGTAAATGAATTTTATGTGGATAATGTTTTTAAAACACTTACTCACATGCACTAGCGAGTGGGCATTGATACGGTTCCCTTTGCAATGACGCTAGCCACATTATAGTGGCTGTTTACTGACAAGCCTTAGTGGAGCCGTGCATTAAAAACGGATCATTTCAGACACAGGGTCAGAATGAGGGTTGAAAACATTTTTCCCCCCACATATATATGTTTTTTGAGTGCAAAAAACTTTATTAGCATTACAAAAACAGCCTTTTTCCACCTTAGAAACATTGCTAAGCTACGTAATATGCTATCAGTTTCTGATGCAGAAAAGTTAGTTCATGCATTCATGACCGCGATACTAATTACTGTAATGCTTTATTAGCTGGTTGTCCAGCATCCTCAATAAACAAGCTACAGTTAGTCTAAAATGACTGAGCCTGGGTTCTCCCATGGTTTTTTTTCTCCATTAGGTCACCTGATGGAGTTTTTCGGTTCCTTGCCACTGTTGCCTTTGTCTTGCTCAGTTGGGGATATTTTGGGGATATTTAATTACATTTTATCAATCAATAAATTCCACTACAAACAAACCTTGTTGTATTATTTTAATTTAATACTGTGAAGCTGCTTTGATACAATCTGTATTGTGAAAAGCGCTATACAAATATACTTGACTTGACTTGACAAGTGAACCTTAAGGAACATATTAATAAAAAAATATATAACCTCATGTAACCAAGGTCATAACCTCTTTAAACAGACTGAACAGAGATGGCAATATGATGCCATGCAAAAAAAGCAATATGTGAAAAAAATATATATATATTTTTTTTACAGTAGCTCAATATTATAAAAAAAATAATTTAATAAAAAAAAATCAAACTTTAATTTTTTTTTATTAAAATGTGAATAATACAATGAAAATAATGAATAATATGATCTCTTTAGGATGAAGAAGATCATGACTCTGATGAAGACCCGTACGCCTGCTCACGCATGGAAGATGGAGGCAAGCTTGAGTTTGCGTCGATGTTTGACACTCTTCAGCTCAGGCACAGACAGATCCAGAGTCCACGTCCTCAGGTCTGCAGGAGGATCTGAACCGGGTTCACAAGAACCTTCTGAGAGCCTGGGCTCTGGCCGTTTCTCTGGGTGGGTCCATGGAGCAGAGAGAGCGTCTCCTCAAATACACAATCCTGTGCATCGTTCGACTCGTAAAGCTTCTCAGGGTCCGCGACTCGAAGAGTACGAGCACATGGCTCACACACGCCCTTCACACACTCAGGACTCTCCTGTCGTTTCTGCCGTGGGACGCCACACACTCCTCAGGCACGGGCTGTCTGGGCGTCACAGTGGAGCTCACTAAATGTTTTGTAGACATTTTCTCCCACTTTCATCATCAGGTGTAGCACTTTCCTCACAGAACTTTAGCGCGGCGCTCTTCGTCCTTCAGCAAGCGTCTCGGAGTGTGGACCGGGCCTACAGCCTCCCGTCGAGAGCATTGCATCATGGGGAGGATGGCCAGCAAACATATTCCTCTGATATGTTTTCTGTTCCGATATTACAAGAAGACACTGAGACAGTAACACAGACTGCACGACAACAACCTTCTAATAGGTACTTTTTGGTGTTCTTGAGAAGTAGGGTTTTTCCTAAATTTCTTACAATTTTTTTTTCTTCTTCCAGTCATCATCTATTAAGGTTCATAGTTACCACCCAGAACAACCTAGTAACTTAATAGCAACATAAAAAAACACTCAGAACATAGTTACAACCACATGAACAACTTTGTAACTTCATCGCGACATATATAAAAACACTCAGATAGTCTTAGCAACCACATAGCAACACCCTAGCAACCACCCAGAACACCTTAGTAACTTCAAAGCAACATAAAACCCCTCAGAACATATTAGCAACCACATAGCAACACCCTAGCAATCACCCAGAACATCCTAGTAACTTCATAGCAACATATAAAAACACTCAGAACAGATTATCAACCACATAGCAACACCCTAACAACCATCCAGAACACCCTAGTAGCTTCATAGGAACATATAAAAATCTCAGAACATATTAGCAACCACATAGCAACACCCTAGCAACCATCCAGAACACCCTAGTAACTTCATAGCCACATATAAAAAACACTCAGAACATATTAGCAACCACCCAGAACACCTTAGAAACTTCATAGCAACATATAAAAAAAAACACTAAGATAGTCTTAACTTTAGCAACCACATAGCAACACCCTAGAAACCAACCAGAATCACCTAGTAACTTCATAGCAACATATAATAACATTCAAAACATATTAGCAACCACATAGCAACACCATAACAAAAACCCAGAACAAGCCAGTAACTTCATAGAAGCATATAAAAACACTCGGAACGTTTTGCATTAGTAACCACATAGTAATTCCCTAGCAACCACCCAGAACAATCTAGTAACTTCATAGCAACATATAAAAACAATCAGAAAGTCTTAGCAACCATCCATAACACCCTATTAACTTTGTAGGACACATAAAAACAATCAGAGCATATTAGCAACCACCCAGAACAACCTAGTAACTCCATAGCAACATATAAAAACACTCAGCATGTCTTAAAACCACATAGCAACACCCTAGCAACCATTACACTAGTATCATGGCAAGCACTACTCACAAATTTTTTTTTTTATAACAGATGTGAGAGAATGTCGACAGCATTGCCGTTTGGCCTGAGTTCTCTGTTGTGGTTTTCAGATTGGTGGTTATTTGGCGTGAGCTGTACAGATTGGCTTTGCGGTACCAGGAGGAGTTACGTCACCAAAGAGGTCAAGGGGTCGTAAAAAACGAGTTGGAGAAGATGTCAGTTATTATAGCTCAAGTCCAGCAAGCTTTACAGTCTGCCGGAGATCGTCTTGAGGAGAGCCACACATTGCGAAGTTTCACCGGTAAGCATGTGTAACCATAACAGAAGCGTCTTATGTTACATCATCATATCATAATAATGTTTCTCCATCCTCAGGTGAACAGCACTTTATTTTAGGTGAATATGCGGAGAGTGTTCAGGTTTGGAGGGCTGAATTGTTGGCGAGAGAGAGAAAGGTCAGTCACTGTTTTTATTTCAGCTCACATGGTCATGTTAAATGTCACATGTCACTCACTACATCCGTCCTGCATCCCACAGCAGGTCCAATGACGTGTTACCTGGAGACACGCTACTGTCTGGCTCTTCTCTACGCGCAGCTGTTTCAGTATCGACTGCGAGAGGCTCAAGGTCTCTGTGACCGTCTGGCACATCAACTACAGTCACGTGCAGGACGAGAGGAAGAGGACATGCCAGGAGGGGCTGGTGAGATTATTACTTCTGCAGACACAATTTCAAAACGCTCAGATATTTTTCAAATAGCCAAGCTATCCGGTCATCACAAAACAAAGTTTGTTCTTGACATCTTCACTTAAAGGTGACCTATTATGCCCCTTTTCACTAGATGTAATAAAAGTCTCTGGTGTCCCCAGAATGTGTCTGTGAAGTTTCAGCTCAAAAACCCCACAGATCATTTATTATAGCTTGACAGACTTGCCCCCATTTGGGTGTGAGCAAAAATATGCTGTTTTTGTGTGTGTACCTTTAAATGCAAATGAGCTGCTGCTCCCCGCCTCCTTTCCAAGACTCAGGAAGAATGCAACTGGGCGTTTCTGAAGGGTTAGTGAATAATGCTGAGTCCCAATTCGCATACTATCCGTCCTAAATAGTATGCGAAACTAGAATTAGTACGTCCCAAATCGTAGTATGTTGAAATGAGTATTCCAAAGATACCCGGATGGTCTACTATTTCCGGTTAGAATTCGAAGTGCAGATCAATGCACACTCTAACGGCTAATATTGCCCACAACCCATTGCGTGCGGGAGGGAGGAGCTTTGCGGTGATGTAGACATGGCAGTCGGATGCAGCAGCAGAGATGCGCCCTCAGTTTTTAAGTGTAAGAATTCAAATGTTTAACCCTAATTAAAGTTATATTTTATTGTCTCGTAATATTAATGGGTTTATGTTGTGCCAACAAAGCACCGTGTTTATCTTGTAGGGTCCGATGAAGATACTGAGCGCCTCATGCAGGCTACAAAACAATAAATAAAAAGGCTATAGTACAGTGTCATGCAAGTGTCTTTTTTATGTATTTCTTTTGATGTTTCTGTCTGACTTATTTGTAGTAATACTGTGGCTGTACAAATGTTAACTTTATCAGTCCAACCAAAGAAACATCGTTACTACACTTTTACTATAGTAAAAGCATGGTTAATTTTCATCGGGGTATTTTTAAGTATTATACATAAGTATAAGATTAAGTATAAAATACGTTAAACAATAGTTACACTATAAACTTTAAATATTTTAACTCAGTATGTAAGTAGCTTTCGTTACACACATTTGCACATGAAGGTCAGAACAGCCGCCTCACACACGACCTGCGTTTGTTTGATCTACGACGACGCCCTGCTTCACTCCTACATTTGGTAAAACACATTGTAAATGTATTGTGGAAAAAAAGATGGGAATAGTAAATAAAATTATATTGGATATATAAGAATGAATGAAATGTAAAATGTTTTGTTAACAGTCGTGGTGTGCGTAACTAGGCAACCATGTTCTCGTTTACGTTGCATGACGTCATCGAAGTATGTCCCAGAACGTGCATACTCTTTTGCTACACACTCAAAAGTATGTACTTTTTCATCACAAAAAAAGTACATACTTTTAGGTCGTAGTATAAGTAGGCGAATTGGGACTCAGCCTAAATGTGTGAAGTTGTTGGGGAGTTAAGTTGATTCAACTCATTGACTAGCATGTGCTGTCATGTCAATCTAAAAATCTTTCAGAAACAACTTTTTGTGCAAATCCAGCGTTAAACTGAATCCAGCTTGACTTAAGCTGGACTGTGACGCTATTTTCTCCTAGAAACAAACTTTGTTGCATTATTTTCCTGTTATCACTGTAAAGCTGCTTTGAAACAATCTATATTGTAAAAAGCGCTATTTAAATAAAGGTTAAAAAACATAAGAAAAAAAGAACTGACCCTCGTTTGTGAAGCAGTCCCACATAAAATGATTTGCGCAAATAAATAACACTTTAACGATTTTTTCGCCACATTTCCTACATAAATAAGATTCATCCACGGTGTCGTCAGTGGCTCAGATGCCAGGGCCCGTATTCATAAAGAATCTTAATGCAAAGAGTAGCTCCTAGTGACAAAATTCTAAGAAAATTCTTAGAAATGTGGGCGTTTACTCTTAAAATTAAAGAAAAAATCCTAGTAAAGTAAAAAGTAATTCAGAAAGCATCTTAACCCTTAAAAGAGCTCTTAAGGTCAAAATTGTTAGGAGCACGGACGAGGACTTTTAAGAGGCTTAAGAGTTTCTTTAGCAGAGGAGAAAATGGCAGAAAGACGAAGAGGGAGAAGAAATGTGTTGCGACAATGAATAACAGTGAGTTAATAAGACTATAGATTAGATCGTGCAGGGATCATGTTTGTGACTGATCTTATTAGAGAC
>FLSR01004868.1:2581030-2607095 GCA_900092035.1 Leuciscus waleckii
TCGCTTTTAAGCTAAGACTCCTACGTAAAAGTTTTTAAGCTAAATTAAGAGTTTTCTTAGAGGATTCTTAGAATCTTTATGAATACGGGCCCAGGAGTCTATGGTGACTCGTATGTTATGTTATGTTTTTTTTGGCGCAGAGATTGTATATAATCCTAATCATCCCCATATACTGAATGGCTTCTCACTGTTTCCTCTCCACCAGTAAGCTGGTGTGTGGTGAGCGTTCTGGCGCAATATGGAGAGACTGTTTATGATTTATGGGGATTATAAAAAAAGCAGTTGGTGGATTTTTACCCTTATAGGCTGGTTGTTTGCATACACTGTGGACACACATCTGTGTTCAAACACCTAATAAAAATGATTTTTGCATAATAAGTCCCCTTTAATGATTTGTGTCTTGCAGTAGACTCCGTCGATGATGCAGTTTTTGTTTTATTGCACCTTAGTGCCGCCTTCGATACGGTGGATTCTTCTTTGAACACTGGCATTAAGGCTACAGAAGTTCACTGTTTTCATATTAACTGAAACATTCAATGGCTTTTGGCCAGTTTTTCTCGTCCTCTGCTTCTGTACCCTCGGGGTCAATTTTGTGGCCGATTCTTTTCAATTTGTATGCTTTCATTAGGCAATATTATTAGAAAATACAATATTTTTTTTCATGTCTATGTTGATGATTCTCGGCTGTAACTCCCACTTAAATCTGGGTGTAATTTTTGACTCTGAGCTCCATCTGGATAAACAAATCAGTTACAAGTTGTTTAAAGTAGTTACTATCTACCACTTGACAATTATCACCAAACTTAAATCAATTTTGTCTTTCTATGATCTGGAAAATTATCTATGCTTTTATTACATCCCGACTAATCTAGGCTCAAGACACACTTTTATTCATTACTCTTCTTTTTGCTTGCTTGCTGTTTTTTTTTACTTGTTGTTTTTTATTAATTATATTGTATATGTATTATGTATATTGTTTTCTGTACAGATCTTTGTAAATCATGTAAAAATAGTGAAATATTATAATTTTAAACGGCTGTTTTCTATGTGAATATCTAGTAAAGTGTAATTTATTCCTGTGATCAAAGCTCAATTTTCAGCATCATTACTCCAGTCTTCAGTGTCACATGATCCTTCACAAATCATTCTAATTAGGTATGCACGATATATCGGCCACCATATCAGTATCAGCCAATATACTGTATGTCATTTTTAATGTTATTGTTATCGGCCCGATAAGAAACTTTGGCCGATATATTAAAGGCGATAAATAATTTATTATTTGATTGAAATATAATTGAAATCACTTCAAAAAGGAAAATACAGTTCAGTGCAACATGTGCAGCACAAGTCTGTCATATCAGCTACAGAAAATTATAATGAGATCATCATAATTGTGTGCTTGGGTCATGGCTGTTAATGGTGAGACTTTTGTTTTTGTAATCAGACTCTCAATATTATATAAAAACTTGGATTCAGATTTATCAGCCAATATATCGGTTATCGGCTTTCAAAATATAAAGAATTATTGTATCTGCCAAATGTTCGTATCGGTGCATCCCTAATTCTAATATGCTGATTTGCTGCTCAAGAAACATTTGTATTCCTAGATTGCTGCAGTGAGTATCAGATTTCTCCCATCACTTGTACCCTGCAGATGAGTCTGTGTTTGAGTGCTGGCTCTCGGGGCCGGTGGGGCGTGAAGCGGCCTGCGCAGTGGTTCAGTCTCTCGGCAGGTTTATGGCTGCGTACTTCACCAATCGCCCGCTCTGCATCCTCCCGCCACACAATGTGGACGTGCTGCCGCCTCTTCACTTACCAAACAGTGAGTTCAGGGAAAACAATATACCAGTGTGGCTATTTCTCTGCACTGTATGCTATTTTTGAACTGCATGGAATGTGTAGTTTACAATCAGAGCACTCTGTATCCCATAATGCAATGCATTGCACTTGACCTTCAGTGTCTTAATGTGACGGTTGAACCTGAAACGATTTTTAAAGCAACACTAAGGAACATTTTTTACCTTAAAATAATGTTTCCAAAATCGTTTCAGTGGTTCAATCAAGTCGTGACAGGGTGAACGGCACTTCTGGATTCGCTTTGCGATCCTCTATCGGCTATAACCGCACTATGCAAGTTTGCCAAACCGGGTCGCGTTTCTGTAGTTCGAATGAGACATAAGAAAACTACAAATTTGACTTGCTTTACGGCAAGCGTTACAATAGTCTTATTTAGTTTTTCTTCGTTTCTGATGTCACAATACATCATACTTTCATGAAATCATGCAACATACTCTACCTTGTCTGTGGACATTGTTCATTCCAAAGCCGGTGCTGGATAAACAGCGAGTGTGCGTGCGACGTTAGGCTAACTTATTTACGACAGCGGTAATGGACAATTCCGCTTCCAGCCTGTAGGGGGACCGAAGAGGAAAAGTGCCTTAGTGTTGCTTTAACATCTATTTCTTGACTTGACTGGATCAGGCTTTTAAAAGTTCAGACATTTTTACACAAAATTGGGTTCAAATGCAAAACATAGACAGTTTTTTTTTAGATGATATCAGACATGCAGTGACATAATGAGGTCATGTGACAGACAGATGCAGGTGTGCGTGTGGTGGAGTTGATGAGTGTAACAGATGCTGTCTCAGACACAGGTGTGCGTGTGGTGGAGTTGATGAGTGTAACAGGTGCTGTCTCAGACACAGGTGTGCGTGTGGTGGAGTTGTCTCAGGCTCGTGCAGCAGTGGCGGTTCGCTTCGATCATCTGTCGGAGGTGTGGACGGTGGATTACGCTCTAGAGCTCCTCCTGCTGGGCGGGCTGATCCCTGAGGCCGTGTGGATGGCACACGTCTGGGAGACTGGAAGATGGCGGCCACCCTCGGCCTGGCGTACACCAACTACTGCAGTGGCCATCTAGACTTCAGCAGGTTTGTTGTAAGCATGAACAGTGTTGGGGTAACTCATTACAACAAACTTGAGTTATGTAATCAGATTACTTTTTCAAGTAACTAGTAAAGTAACGCATTACTTTTAAAATTTGCAACAAAATATCTGAAGTCACTTTTTCAAATAAGTAACGAAAGTTCGATAAGTAACGATACCCTCATGTCACGATTCGATACATATCACGATACTGAACTCACAATACGATATTATTGCGATACTCCAAGACATATGGTAAAAGGTTAACAAAAAATGTGCTGTTGATTAAAATGCTAAATTTGATATTACATTGTGGGTGTAAATAAAAAGGCTTGAACTTGATGCCGAAACCCAGTGCAGGACAATAGAGCCACCAGAATAACAATATTCATGATTCTGAAGCTGAAAATACTGAATTATTTTAGACGAATATGCTTGTACTCTGTTACTGACTAGATTTTTACTTTTATATGCCACTTTTTACTGGTAACATCAAACATTTGGCATTATCAGGACCCACAAATATTCCCCCATTGCATCACTGTACATTATATTCAACATTATATAGTAGTTTCATGTAGTTCTGACTAACACTAACTATACACAATACATATTGCACTATCCACGATACATATTGTTGCATTTTTGTATTGTGATATATTGTTACACCCCTACAAGTTACTTTGTTTTCACATTTATTGACTGACATATTGACTTGTCCCCATGTTGAGACAAATCGAAGTGCAGAGGCGTTGTGTGTGTGTGTGTGTATGTGTGTGTGTAAACATGATGGCTATTGTAGTTCTAGACTAAACGTGAGCATGCGTTTACTCACTTGCACCAAAAAAAATTCAATATTCCTCAAAATGAATAAAATCAGTGAAATGCAGAATCAGAATAATATGCAAACCTCCAATAACTAAATATGTTAAATAAAACATGCATATCTCACTTTATTAACCAGTGTACTTGCTTCTGACCTTCGATGATTCGGTTAAACCATGGGCAAAAATGACGTGAAAGAAAAAAAATGTGAAAGGGCCTTTACATTTGCCCAAAAATATAACTTTTTTGTTATAAAAAAACAAGCCCAGCCCAGGTGGAAAAAAAGTAACGCAAAAGTAACGTAACATATTACTTTTCTAAAAAAGTAACTAAGTAACGCAATTAGTTACTTTTTAAGGGAGTAACGCAATATTGTAATGCTTTACTTTTCTAAGTAACTTTCCCCAACACTGAGTACGAATGTCTGGTATCCTCTCGCTTCAGATGCCACAGTGATTTTTTTCCCCTGTACTCCTCATGTTTTGGTCCTCAAGCCTGCAGTGGAGAGAGCTGCACCTTCCCCCCGAGCTGAAGCCTGCAGTGATATTCCACGATCAGCTGGAGGAGTTACTGGGTCGAATGCTTGGGTCTGAAGGGGATGGTAACAAAGGTAAAAGTAGGATATTTTTGTGAATTGTGAGATCTATATCCAATAGTTAAGCAAGGTTTGGGAAGGTTTTAATTCTGCATATTACCATAAGGAACATTTCTAAAACATCCAAAGATATTTAAAAGGCCTATTTTCACCTTCACCAGCTTCCGACCTTTTCCGTAAGCATCAGTATAAAACGGTTCATAACAAAACTTGAGTACGTCATTGTTTATCACATTATTATAGTTTTACACATCACAACTTTTGTGTTTTGTTTTAAAGATCTTTAATACATTTTAAGTCTGGTGGTGTTAGACTGACTGACTTGTCTGTAAAAACGCTTATCTTCCGGAAAATCATTGTATAATTCACACACTGTATATAATATAATATAATGTAATGTAATGTAATGTAATGTAATATAATATAGTATGATATAATATTCAGTGTTGTTATTGTTAACTAAAACGTATGTAAATAACTTAATATTTGACTCAAAATAAAAGATAAAAATAAAAGATAATACTTTGTGTTGTTATTGCTAACTAAACTATTATATATATAAAACTATTTATATATAAAATATATAAAACTATATAATATATATGCATAGTTTAAATTATACATAAATATTTTATATATAAATTAAAAAAAATCTTAAATATATACATGCATGTAATAATCGCGATTAATCGTTTCACAGGCCTAAATAAAATATGTGATTAAAAGTAAAATATTTAAATAAATAAATATATTACATGAAACACTTAATCTTATTGTTAACTAAAACTATTATATAAATAAATGTAATATATTATTAAAAATGTAATATTTAAAGAAGTATAAATATTAGATGAAACACTTAAACCTAAAAAAACTGAATTGAAAATTTTAAATGTTACTTGGCAACTAAATAAAATGAGTTTATGCTGAAGTACTAAAATTACTAAAAACGGAAACAAAAATAAATTAAAGATAAATAATATATAAATATAAAAAACGAATAAAAATAACAAGCACATTTTAAAATGACCAAAATTGATGTTTCAATATAATATAATATCAGTCTTCATATGCTGCTTGTTTGTCTGTCCTTTAGACGCAGTGAGTGTTGAGGACGTGGATCTTCTTCAAGTCTCATTGCAGGAGATCCTGAAGGCGTCTGTCATGGCGGAGGTGGACGTCGTCTCTCAGCCTTTAACACGACTGATGAACGCAGCCAAAGAGCGAGCGACATCACTTCTGTGCTGGTTCCTCCTGTGTTTTACCTGCCCGCTCCTCCTCTGTACTGTCCACAGCCTTCACCAAACACACAGGTCGCTCACACACACACAGACACGCCCGACTGTCACGTCTATCTCTGTCATGTCTTTCTCATCTTACAATAAAATACAATACAATACAATACAATATTAATTTATAAAGCACATTTAAAAACAGCCAAGGCTGACCAAAGTGCAAATCAAAGAGTATTAAATGTCAAAGAGAGTAAATAAGTCTTTAAAGAAGATTTGAAGGTGGAAACAGAGGGAGCTAATCTAATGTACGATTTGAGTGTGAGAAAAGCGCTAATAAATGTAATGAATTATTAATGTAGAGAGGTAGACTGTTCCAAAGTTTTGATCCAAAGCGTGATTGCCTTGTTTTTTAAGTCTAAATCTAGGCACAATGAGTAGACCGTGATCAGTAGATCTCAGAGTTCTAGAAGGAGTGTCTCTAGCTGTATTTGGATCTCATCAGGACTCTGTGAGGGATCCAGCTCTGGTTCTGGAGACTGAGACTCGCTGTCAGGTTTCTGGGCTGGTTCAGAAGCTCCTGATGATCTTCAGGGCGGCACACGGTTCTCTGCCCGCCACGCAGTGGTACATCAGCAACCTGCATCGCTGCAGACACTTACTAAACAAGGTGCGGTCCCATTTTATTCTCTCTTTGCCGTGTCCATTCACAATTTAAGGATTAGTTCACTTTAAATTATCAGGAAATTTTTAATTCTGCTCAACCCCCACGTCATCAAACATGTTCTTTCTTCAGTCAAAAAGAAATAAAAATTTGGGGGGAAAACATTCCAGGATTTTTCTCCATATAGTGTCTTCAAAGGGGTCCAACGGGTCGAAGGTCCAGATGTGAGTTTCAGTGCAGCTTCAAAGTCTCTTCACGATCCAGCCGAGGAATAAGAGTCTTATCTAGACAAACCAGCGGACATTTTATAACAAAAATGAACATTTATATAGTTTTTAACCACAAATGCTCCTCTTGCACTAGCTGGATGCGCCACACATTACATAATCACGTTGAAAGGTCACGCGTGACGTAGGCGGAAGAACCGACCCAGTGTTTACGAAGCGAACGTGCAAAAAAAGTTACAACAACGATGTCGGACGTTGTCCGCCCTATCGGTTTTAGGGTTTTTCCCCCTATCCTACATCAAACGTGACCTTTCAACCTGATTACGTAATGTGTGTCGCATCACAGCTAGTGCAAGACGAGCATTGGTGGTTAAAAAAGTATATAAATGTGTAATTTTGTTATAAAATGTCGGCTGGTTTGTCTAGATAAGACTCTTATTCCTCGGCTGGATCGTGTCGAGACTTTAAGCTGCACTGAAACTCACATCTGGACCTTCGACCCGTTGGACCCCATTGAAGACACTATATGGAGAAAAATCCTGGAATGTTTTCCTCAAAAACCTTAATTTCTTTTCCACTGAAGAAAGAAAGACATGAACATCTTGGATGACTTGGAGGAGAGTAAATTATCAGGAAATTTTAATTCTGAAGTGAACTACTCCTTTAACATGTTTGGATGTTCTTTTAAAGTTAGCATTAAAGGTAAGTTGCGCTAGACATTTCGTCCCTATGTCTATCCGAGTGAAGCGCTTCTGGAACAAGAACAAATGTGGGCGGGGCTTGATTTTGTCTATAGGGAATTGACTGGATGGTTGGGGTTTGCTATTGGTGGATCTCATGTGAGTGACAGGTTACCCTGCCCACATCATCAGAAGTTATTCTGATTCAAGAATACCAGGAACATGAATTTAACACAACAATGATGAGCACCGATAAATCATTTATGATAAAAACTGCAATATTACATAAAAAATCAAGAATTGTTCCTTTTGATTTCATGGTGATTTTAAGAATCTTCTTGATATTTTTCTGTTGGTAGATCCAGAAGAAAGTGTCCGAACCCAAAGCCGAACTGATTCCTGATGGACTGAAAAAATTCCTCACTCATCGTGGGTTCTTCCAATCAGGGCCCAGCAAAGACACGGATGGTGTCTCCACGCAATGATAAGTATGTTTAATTTAATTAACCATCAGAACTTTAAGTGAGTAGTGTCCATTTTGTGTATTTATGTGATTTCTGTGCCTTTGTTCAGTATGTTTCCGTGAGTTGTGTGCGCTTTGCTGGATGCTCCATGTGAGGGACCAGCTCACTATTACCTGTCGAAGGTACCAGACTGCAAGAAAGCGGGAGAAAGACTCCCAGGTGCGTTTAAAGAAAACGGTAACACTTTACAATAAGGTTCATTAGTTAGTTAACATGAACTAAGAATGAACAAGACTACTTCAGCATTTATTAATCTCAGTTAATATTAATTTCAACATTTACTATACATTATTAAGATCTAAAGCCAGGTGCACACTGTGCGATTTATAATAGTCCTTTACGATTGTTGCTCGTCAGACTGTACGAACATGATCATCACTAAGTCATGTGACACTGTAAGATCTCATTTACATTTCACATTTACATTTATTCATTTAGCAGACGCTTTTATCCAAAGCGACTTACAAATGAGAACAATAGAAGCAGTTAAACTAACAGTAGGACAACAGTATGCAAGTGCTAATATCTCAGTTGTGATCAATGTCAGACTGTATGACAGCCAAGACGCGTTCAAAACTGATGCACGCAAGAAAAGAGTTTTACATCATCAATCAGTGACACGTTCGGTGATGTGAGATGCATTAGCAAGCTAGCAAGCAACCAAGCAAGCAAGCCAAAATTACACACATCTATTTTGATCATGGCTTGTCTTGAAAAACGAAGACAATTTGATGGTCGTCTAGAACTCACACTGCAGGACTGAGAGTCAAATCTTCTGTCTAAGGTCAAATTTGATCGCAACGGTCATTAATCAGCAGTGCCGACTTCAGTTGATCAAAGACTTCAGATTTTAGCCTAGGATCAGAGGAATCTTTTAGGTTTTGCAAAATTTGGCCAATATCACACACAGTGCACCCGGCTTAAGGTTGTATTTGTTAACATTAGTTAATGCACTGTGAACTAACATGAACAAACAATGACAGCAGAATGTTGCAAAGATGCGAGATGTCAATCCATGTGTTTGTGTCTCAGGTCAGTGACGTGAGTGTGTCAGATATGTGTGTTGAGGCTCTGTGTTGGGCTCGCCGACTCCTGCCGTTCTGCCGGTTCATGAACGCAGAGGAAGCCCTGCAAGACTTAGTGCTCAGCCTGGTGTCTGAACTGCCACCCAGTCATGTGGTAATAATATACATCACTATTCTAAACTCATTTAGGATACTTAAGGCTTGTCAAGTAAAACTAATAATGTCTTTTTGTGACAAAAATAAAAGTTACTAACTAACTTTACAGGTTTGTAATTTTCTGACGTGTACCGTTGTAATGTTTTGGTATTCTTTGGGAGTTAGTTAGGACCTTAATTTAACCAGGATAAAATAAAGGTAGGTAACTAACTAACTAACTAAACCATTGTAACTAACTAACTAACTAACTAACTAACTAACTAACTAACTTGTTAGTAGTTTTTTGGACATGCACCATTGTAGTGTCTTACTATTCTTTGGGAGTTAGTTGGTAACCTTTAACCAGGTTGAAAAATAAAACTAACTAACTAACTAACTAAATAACTAAATAACCAAATAACCAAATAACTAACTAACTAACATGTTAGTAGTTTTTGGACATGCATCATTGTAGTGTCTTAGTCTTTTTGGGAAGTTAGTTGGTAACCTTTAACCAGGTTAAAAAATAAAACTGACTAACTAACTAACTAACTAACTAACTAACTAACTAACCAAATAACTAACTAACTAACATGTTAGTAGTTTTTGGACATGCACCATTAGTATTTTTGGGAAGTTAGTTGGTAACCTTTATACAGGTTAAAAAATAAAACTGACTAACTAACTAACTAACTAACTAACTAACTAACATGTTAGTAGTTTTTGGACATGCACCATTGTAGTGTCTTACTATTTTTTGGGAGTTAGTTGGTAACCTTTAACCAGGTTGAAAAATAAAAATAAATAACCAAATAACTAACTAACTAACATGTTAGTAGTTTTTGGACATGCACCATTGTAGTGTCTTAGTATTTTTTTGTAGTTAGTTGATAATCTTTAACCAGGTTGAAAAATAAAACTAACTAAATAACTAAATAACCAAATAACTAACTAACTAACATGTTAGTAGTTTTTGGACATGCACCATTGTATTGTCTTCTATTCTTTGGGAGTTAGTGACCTTTAACCAGGTTGAAAAATAAAACTAACTAACTAAATAACTAAATAACCAAATAACTAACTAACTAACTAACATGTTAGTAGTTTTTGGACATGCATCATTGTAGTGTCTTAGTATTTTTTGGAAGTTAGTTGGTTACCTTTAACCAGGTTAAAAAATAAAACTAACTAACTAACTAACTTGTTAGTACTTTTTGTACATGAATCATTGTAATGTCTTAGTATTCTTTGGGACTTAGTTTGTAACCTTTATTTAACCAGGTAAAAAAATGAAGGTAACTAACTAACATGTTAGTAGTTTTGGGGATTTTATATATTTAACCTAGTTAAATAAAGGCTACTAACTAACTCTCAGACAATACTAAGACATTACGTGTCCAAAAACCAATCGTAGTAAATATCAAAGTGTAATCTGAATAACTGTATCTGATACATCACTGTACCATCACAGTGCTTTAGCGCCTCACTCAGCTGCTCAGTGACTCATAACTCAGGTGTCATTTCTGATGTTCAGACCGCAGAAACTCTAGCCAGAGTGTTTCCTGATGAGAGCGAGTCTGTTCGCGTGCCGCTGCGGGAGAAGTACACATCACTGGTGCGGAGACTGAGACCCGTGGTGGTGCCAGACACCTCGACACCAGGCAAGAGAGGCTTTAAAGGAGTAGTTCACTTTAAAAGAAAATTAGCCCATGATTTACTCACTCTCAAGCCATCCTAGGTGTATATGACATTCTTCTTTCAGACGAATACAATCAGAGTTATATTAAAAAATGTCCTGGCTCTTCCAAGCTTTATAATGGCAGTGAATTGCAACAGTTTGAAGGTCAAAAAAGTGATTTTTTTAATATAACTCTGATTGTATTCGTCTGAAAGAAGAAAGTCATATACACCTAGGATGACTTGAGGGTGAGTAAATCATGGGCTAATTTTCATTTTAAAGTGAACTACTCTTTTAAGCAATAACTTTGCTTTTAATTCTTTGCTTTGAATATAAAACAGACATCTGGTCAACGCTTCAACCCCTAACCAGATGTGCTCATGTTCACAGATGTGCCTCCAGGAACTGAGAGGGAAGATGAGGGCGATACCATGATGATTCTGATCCAGGATCAGCTGAGGCAGCGACGCCGGGAGCTTCGGCGCCTGGAAAAGTATCTGGGAGCAGCGGAGCCGTACTTGTGGGAGAGAGAGGAGGAGGAGGACAGGGGAGCTGCTGTCTCCATGCTAAAGAGACTCTCTCTCGGGACCAGTTTGAGTGACAGCACACTGACCGACTGTGGACGCCCCCTAGTGTACAGTGAAGGAGACACGGCCGAGACGCTGTCAGAGACTCTTTCCCCAGAACCACAGACCCAATCTGCACACAGGTAATCCTGCTAGCGTACTGTGCTGTACATACTGTAGTAGAGCTGCATGATAAATTGAAACAAAATGTCGGGATATGGCTTAGTGTGAATATCTAATCGAGCAGGCTGAGATTAAAATATATAAATATAGACTGTATGTAGCCCTGCCCCTTTTCAGCATTAAATAAAATAAAGGCTTGATTGTTTAACTTTTGAAAATTTTGTAAATATTAGTATATATAGTAGTGCTGTCAAATTGATTTAAAAACATAACTTTAAAACATAAAAGTTTTTTTACATAATGTGTGTGTGTGTGTGTATATATTATTAAAATAAAATTATACAGTATATATGTATGTATGTGTGTGTCTGTGTAGATGTACATATACATACGTGTGTGTGTGTATACAGTATATACACTCAGACATATATACAATATATATATATATAAATTTAATAATACACACATATTATGTAAACAAACTTTTATGTTAGATGTGATTAATCAAAGTGACAGCACTAATATATAGTAATTTTACAGTTTTCCTATAACGTAAAATAGTTTTTATTAAAAACTAAAGTAGTATAATTTGAATATATTACTATGCACAATAAAACCATAATTATTATTTAATTGTCATGTGGAATTGGCCAAAATAATTTTTATTTTCTGTGAGATGCACTACATTTACATTTAGCAACTAAATGTAAATGAAAGTGTAAAAGTTAACCTCTTTTGGTGTGTTTTTTTTTTTAAGCTCTAAGACAGCAAAGTTTCATGATGCACCTGAGAAATCAAAACAAGACCGAAATGGAAACATGGAACCCAAAGAACCAGAGTCGAGCCGTCGGGGTTCTTCAGTACCAACAGTGGGAACCTGGGAGTTTGAGTTGGAGGATGATGAGTACATGCTCTTCCTAGATTTGTTCCTCAGTTATGTTCTGGGAAAGGACAGATTAGACGCCGAGGAGTCCGAGCTTCCTTTACTGAGTAGTTTCTCACAACGTTTTCATGCTAGAGAGCTGCACTCGGTGACCTTTGACATGCTGACGTCTCTCAAACGCCGGCAGAAGGACGGACGTAAGCGAGGCGCACGTTTGCCCCTGTTTCGTGCCGGTCACTGTTTCCATACCCTCCCGGTCACTCCCGAACCTCCACCGGTTCAGGACACTCACGATACCACAAATGCCACGTCTCCCTGGACTCTTCCTGGAATCCAAGCTAGGAAACACCAAGGTCTTTTCAGCCGTCGTCAACACCATACGTCAATGTCCAAAGTGAATCGGACCGGGTCAGATGTCGACTCTGTGGGATTTAGGATCCTCTCTCCGGATGAATTAGGTGTTCAGGTGCAGTTGGACTCCTCGATGGAGACCGCTTTCCTCGACTGGCTCGGTTACTCGAGTGGATGATGCGCTGGGCCGACAGGCGGGTTCTGCTCTCTCAGCCAATGGGAAAGAGGTCAGAGGGAAGTGATGCGGTGGTCATCAGGGTCAAAGGCTCGACCCCTGCGGTTCTGTCTGCACTGGAGCTGCTCGAGGAGAGATACAGCGCTGCCCTACTGGGAGAAAATACACATCACTCACATTATAAGGTAAGGTGTAGTGCTTTAGATCGAACTGTTTATTCCATATCCTTCATAACAGATGGGGTGTCATGTGCCTGTTTTATTTTTAAGTGGCAGTCTAAAGGCAACAAAGAAGAAAAAAAACATTTTTAAAAAATGTATCAGTTCTGCCTAGATGTTACATTAAGCGTGCAATGGGAGTTGTGTTCAAATCCCAAAAATCAATGAATGGATCATGATGGAACTACATGATTCATGAGATTTTGATAGAAATGACAATATACAAAATTAAACAATTAATATAAAATTTTGTGAGAAAATTAATAAAAATAATATATATATATATATATATTATACACACAAAATATTATATTAATAAATTATTTTACACATTCTATATATTTTTAAAAATAAAATCTGTAACATTTAAACAATGAGAGAATATTAAACATTACTCTGATCTTATATACGATTTTCTTCTATTTTTATTTATTGACATTAATTTACTTTTATGACATGTTTTTTACATTTATTTGAGTATTATTTATATACTGTTATAGTTTTTATTTATACTTTGACTTAGCTTTTTTTTTTTTACTTTTTTTTTTAAATACTTTTGTTATATCCTTTTGTCACAGTTTTTATTTATACTTTGACTTAGCTTTTTTTTTTTTACTTTTTTTTTTAAATACTTTTGTTATATCCTTTTGTCATTAATATTATGATTTTTTAATATTGTTCTTATTGTTTTAATTTATTTTTATTTCAGTGTTTGTTTTAATTTTAATTCAATTTTAGTTATTTCCAGTTAGTGATTGTAGTGCTTCAACTTAAACTTATTTCACTTAGTAGCCAAGGCAACTTAATTTTTTTAACTTTTTCATTTAATATTTCTAATTAATTTTATTCAATTAACAAAAAAGTTTTAATAGTTTTAGAAAACAATAACAACCCTGATCATGCAGTGACACAGTGACATAGGAAGTGAAGTGTTCAGTTGTGAAATCAGTCCTTTTCCTAATCAAATCCAGTCACATGATCAGATCACATGACATGGATGATTATACCAGGGCTTCAAGAGTTACATTATATAGTCCATATTTTAGTTCATAGGGCTTCAGTTGACAAAAACACCCTGATCCAGATCATGACACCACCAGAACTTGATCGGAAATGTGAAACAGATGCTGAACTTATTAAATTATTACATTGTTTAAATTAATACGTTTTAGCTAACTGTGATTTTGTATATGTACATTCCTGAAATGCATAACTTAGACCGTTTCCTCTGATAACAGATCACTCTAAATTGTAATGTGGACTCATGCACTTTCTGTAAAGCTGCTTTGAAATGATGTGTATTGTGAAAAGCGCTATACAAATAAATGTGAATTGAATTGAACTCTCTGGTGAAAGCTGCTCCATCAGAGGGCGGGGCCTAATGCTCCAGTGATGCAGCCAATCACAGGCTGGGGGCGGGACCGAGACAGCAGTGTGGACACGCCCATCACTCTCCACAGACACAGCCATGAGTGAGTCCACTGCACACATCTGATCAAAACATGACTGATAATAAACCTTCCCAATGTTGACCCGTAATTAATTTATAACAATATTTATTTAATTTATCAATAATAATTGTGTATTTAATTATCAATTATATAATAAAAAATGTATACAGGATATACTATACATATATGCTGTATATGTAAAATGTATATATACATTTATATATTAATATTATATATATAATTGTACATTTTTTAATAAGACTTATTATTAATATAAAATTATATTTATTATTATATATATTTATATAATTATAGATATAATTTATATTATTAATCATCCATCCATTCGTCATTCCATCCATCCATCCATCCATTGAAGTATATGAAAACTGTGTTTAAAGCTACATTACAGTACAAACATTTTAGTACATTGATGGTCATGGGTTTGTACACATCTTTGTTCTTTTTTTCACGTTATTTCTGTGAATGATGTAGTGAAAAAAAGTTACATATGAAAACAGTCTCATAAAGTATTTGAGCTTCTTCGTCTTGATTCTGTCAATTGTGTCCAGACAATCAAGCCAAAGCTTTTAAAGATGTTGCAAGTCAGAAGTAATTATGAACAACAAGAAAGTGCATCTGACTATAGTTAAAGACAAATGGATAGAATTAACAAATAAAAATGCTTTTTTTACCGACGTTGTGTGATGTTTGATCACAGTGTGTGTGAAGCCGAGATGTTGTGGATCAAACGGACGATCAGCTGTCTGAACATGAAGACACGATGACCTCTGATCTACAGAATGACGTCACTGAGATCAGACAGACGACTGAGGCTGAAGACGGTCAGATCTCTGTACTACACATCACAAACATTTACATGCCTTTATTTAGTTTTTTGTAGGTTTCTGTTTTAGAAAACATTTAATTTAATTCTGTCTCATTTAAAGGTGGGGTAAGTGGTATTTGGAATATAGAGAGAACGAGCAAGAGGGAGATTTGAAGAAAGACTGCAGAAATAAAGATGAGACAATACAAAAGAGAAAAGCTCAGAAGAAATCACTGGAAAATAAAGGGTTATGTCTGGGCAAGAGCTTTAGGCCCCGTTTTAGGCTACGTTTACACGGAAACGATCTGAAGAGAAAACGCAAAAGTGATCACTTTCTATTCTGCGTTTAGACGAGCGTTATGGGGGGGAAATATGCGTGCATACGGTGATGCAAAAGTGTGTGAAATTCAATGTAGTATGCACTCCAGGCGGCTAGGTGGCAATGTGAAGCACTGATCGGTGCCTTCACTGTCTAGCAGACTTTTGCGTTTTTACCGTTTAGACGGAAACGCGATGGTGGAGCGTTTTTAAGATTTCCACTCTGGAGGGTGGTTTAACTTTTTTGCGGTTTTAAGCCCCAAAAACGCTGTCGCCGTCTAAACGAAAGGCACTCTGATAAAATATTTTGACGTTTTCACCCGCGAGCGTTCTCGTGTAAACAGGGCCTTAATATTAGAACTGCTGTCCAGCGCTGGAGAGAGTGAAGCGGGAAGGCCTGAAAACACACGCGGAGGTTGCTTTGATTCGGGTCAACACGTGAGTAACACTGGGTCACACGTGAGTAACATGTGAGTAAAACTGGGTAACATGAGTAACACGTGAGTAACACTGGGTCAAACGTGAGTAACACGTGAGTAACACTGGGTAACGTGAGTAACACTGGGTAACGTGAGTAACACTGGGTAACACGTGAGTAACACTGGGTAACGGTGAGTAACACTGGGTAACACTGGGTAGCACTGAGTAACACTGAGTAACATGTGAGTAACATGAGTAACACTGAGTAACGTGTGAGTAACACTGGGTAACACTGAGTAACGTGGGTAACACTGAGTAACATGTGAGTAACGTGCGAGTAACATGAGTAACACTGAGTAACGTGTGAGTAACACTGGGTAACACTGAGTAACGTGGGTAACACTGAGTAACATGAGTAACACTGAGTAACGTGTGGGTAACACTGGGTAACACTGAGTAACATGTGAGTAACACTGGGTAGCACCGAGTAACGTGTGAGTAACCGAGTAACGTGTGAGTAACCGAGTATCGTGTGAGTAACATGTGAGTAACACTGAGTGACGTGTGAGTAATACTGGGTAGCACTGAGTAACGTGTGAGTAACTGAGTAACGTGAGTAACACTGAGTGACGTGTGAGTAACTGGGTAGCACTGAGTAACATGTGAGTAACACTGAGTAACATGTGAGTAACACTGGGTAGCACTGAGTAACGTGTGAGTAACATGTGAGTAACGCTGAGTAACATGTGAGTAACACTGGGTAGCACTGAGTAACGTGTGAGTAACTGAGTAACATGTGAGTAACAGAGTAACACAGAGTAACGTGAGTAACACTGAATAACACTGAGTACAATGAGTAACATGTGAGTAACACTTGGCAACATGTGAGTAACACTGGGTTTAAGTGTCAGTGTGTGTCAGGAGCTGCTGTGCTGTTGGCAACTAACAACCAACTCTTGTTTGTAAATACTATTGTGTACTGTACGTTAATATTTTGTGCTTCCATGTCATTCGTTCATCATCATTATTTTTCGTGAAGGATTATTCTGTTGCGCTTCTGCTATGATAAACAGGAATTGCTTGTGTAACGGAGGACAGCTAGTGTGAGTCGCGCTGACGACTGCTAGTGAATCTGGTGTTTAGTGTTATTGTTAGTGCACTCGACTGCTTACGGGGGAACAGGGTTCGAAAGCGACTCGGAGCAGGGCGTTTAGGATTGGAGTGTGAGTTTTGGAGGCGGAGCAAAAAAGAGAGGGGGTGTGTTTGTTTGGGTTGATGTCAAATATTAACATTGTCCAACAGTGTTTTAGAAATACCACTTACCACACCTTTAGTTTGGTCAGTATTATTTTTAAATTATTCATTTTACACTGATCACTATTAATGTTATAACTGAATAATTACAACCGTATTATCCACTGTTGTCCATTGTTGTTTGGTTTACAGTTGATAGCAGTGCTGATGATGTCACCGAGGCATCATGGGCCAATCAGAGCGGAGCTCACAGAGATCAGGTGATTGTGTGCTGCCCTATGATTAATGATTCCATACATCACTGATAGCTCGTTTGTTTTGATGTAAAACACTGGGTAACACTTTATTTTACAGTGTTCTTGTTACATATGTTACATGTACTTATTTTGCATAATTACATGCAACTAACCCTGAACCAATTCCTATTCCTAACCCTATAGGAAGTACATGCAGTTAATTATTATTACTCAGTACTTAAATGTATGATTACACTGTAACAAAGACACCTTAAAGTAAAGTGTAACCAAACACTGTTCAAAAACGACATCATGACACGGATCAATCATCGTTTATTCAGTCTAATGACCCTAAACGGTGTACTAGTCAGGTGATTTCCTCATAGCTGTACTATTTTCTTTCTTTTTACTTTACTTCCACAACATGTTTTGTTTAAATTTTATTTCTATTGTACATTTTAATGTATTGAATAAAATATATTTTATTAAGCATTTATAATTAATAATAATTTATAATTAATATAATTATAAATATTATATATAAATGTATGTATATAATAGTCATTTTCGTCTGTCAATAATAGTTAATTTACTAATTTACTAATATTTATTTATATTTATTTATCAGTATAGTTTATATATTTTTCATCTATCAATATAAATATTTATTAATTTATTGATTAATTAATTTGATTTATCATTAATAATAATTTATAATTAATATACATTATCTATCAATATCAATAATATTTATTCATATTTATTTATCAGTATAATTTATATATATTATCAATAATAATATTTATTCATTTATTAATCAATTAATCAATTTAGTTATCATTTTATAATAATTTATAATAATTTATCAATTTCAATATCCATAATACTTATTTCAAAAATGATTTATTTATCATTAATAATTTACACTTAATATACATGTTTAATAATTATCTATGTATCAATAACATGTATTAAATTATTAATAATATTTAGTTATAATAAGTTGACCATCATGAAAATGTGCAGTTAGTTCATCCTTTCAGATCTGTGTGTAAAACAAGTTCTCCTGATGTTCCCACAGACCATCACACTGGCTGATCTCGAGTGTCCCGACACACACGAACATTCATTACACTCACAGTGAGTCTGCACACATATCAACTTTAACCTTTGAAACATGCTTGATGCTCTTCATTTACATATTCAGAGCTGTTTGTTTGTTGGGAAGGTTGATTTTAACATGTGCAATTGTTTAATATGTTACATGCTTTCAGTCATTGATCACAGGCAGTGTTTCAGTTGTTATGGTGACAATAAACAAAGCTCAAACGCTCAGGTTACCTTCGTGTGATTAATATCAGCTGATGTGTGCGTTTCAGATCTCCTTTGGAGGGAAATCACGGAACACACAGGTAAAGATAATCTAATCTCACTGTCATGAAGGAGGATTTGAGGTATTCTCTCTGTAATCTCACCTGTGTTCTTCTTCCAGACCTGAGGTTTCTGCATCCGTCAGTGTTCAGCTGTAAACGAGCCGACAGAGACACACATCAGAGGTCATCCACCTCACAGCGAAGCCCAAACACCATCAGAACCTGTCAGACAGCTGATCCAGGATGAGTTATTCAGACTAGTGCAGGTGTGTTTCAGCTTCAAGATCAAATGCTGGAAAACCTCGGTTTGGACACCATGGCTGTGTCTGAAATCGCCCCCTATACCCTTAAATAGAGAATTAATGGGCTAGGGAATACCCATAATGCATTGTGAGAGTCATGCTTTGAATGAATTCCCGCAGCCGATTCAAATCATCTATCCATTTTCCAAACCGATCTGATCCGGCCTAATATCATACAGGTATAAACTGTTTAATAACGGTTTATACGTGCTAGTTTCCATGGCAGAGTTCAAGATTCATCTTTTCATTAATACTGGGGCTGCTAGTTTGTTACGCGTCTATTAATTATTAAACAGCAAGCACAAACTATGCAAAAGCAGCAGCTCTTCCGGCTACTCAGTGTCCGAATTCACTCACTCGTTTCCATCAACTCCTTCAAGTGGACTTTATCAGTGGAGTAATCTAGGGAATAGTGAATTTTGGTGTAGGGGAATATTTCGAATACAGCACATGTGAACGCTAGTGGTGCAACGGATCACAAAATTCACGGTTCGGATCATTTACGTTTTTTGAGTCAGGGATCGGATCATTTTTTAGGATCAGCAAAAAAAAGAAAAAAGATATATATATATATATATTTATATATATATATGGGGGGAAGCACAGGCGTAGCACTGCTACTTGGGCGCAGAGATAGCAGATATCTTGGGCGCAGAGATGGCGGATTTCAGATGTTGCGTGATATCTCTGCGCACAAGTAGCAGTGCTACGCCTGTATAGCAGTGCTTCCCCCCAATATAGTCCCAAGTCAATATCTACCTAGGAAATCGCCTAGTGTTAATCTGCATTGCTATTTGTACTCGCTGTGAATACGCAGGCCACAAGAAGTAATTTATTTTTTTATTTTTTTGATCACTTTTACTCACGACAGCTATCTGGCAACAAAGGATTCCATTCATTATGCTAAGCTAAGTTAGCGGCGGCGCTGCCAGACTAAGACAGTGCATGCACTGAGACAAAAATGTGTTTGCCCACCTATCTAAATGTAGGGGAGACGGTGAATAACCCCTATTTCAAAAAACGGTGGCGTGTTCCTTTAACATTAATGACACGGAAAACAGCAGGAATATTAGGCTGCTGTCACTTTAAGAGCGAATAAACTGACAAACATCCGGTTTCTTTCTCAACTGTTCAAACTTCAACCGAGAGAATACTTGCAGAGATATTGAGGGTATTTAGACATAATTGTGTGTGTATGCAGTGTATTATAGTGTCCTGATTCCCTTGTGTTTCAGCTGCAGCAGATCAACTTCATGAGTCTCATGCAGGTGGTCGGAGCGTCCTTCGTAAACCTGCCGCTGTCTCAACCCAGCATGCATCAGTCTAATGTGAATGTATCACAGACCACTGCCATACCTGCACAGCATCAGCCTCAGCCCATCTCTCTTACCCACAATCCCCAACACACTACATGTGATGATGCCAACCTCCCAACACGAGCCACCAGGCCTGAGAGGGTTAATAATGACGAACATCCTGTGAATGTGGATTCTGGATCGGCTCTGAATCCAAATATTACCCTCAAAACTCAGGTAATATTGGTCATTATATGTACCATTTACACTATCAGTCAACAGTATATAGACTGGGTTCAGTACGATATTTATACTTTTAGAGAAATTAATACTTTTATTCAGCAAGGATGCGTTAAACTGATCAAAAGTGACAGAGAAAGACATTTAAAATGTGTCAAAAGATTCTATTTCACACCATCAAAGAATCCTGAAAAATAAAATGGATCAGTTTCCACACAAATATGAAGCAGCACAACTGTTTTCAACACTGATAATAATCATAAAAGTTTCTTGAGCATCAAATCATCATATTAGAGTGATTTCTGAAGGATCATGTGACACTGAAGACTGGAGTAATGATGCTGAAAATTCAGCTTGATCACAGGAATAAATTACACTTTACTAGATATTCACATAGAAAACAGCGGTTTAACATTGTAATAATATTTCACTGTTTTTACTGTATTTTTGATCAAATAAATGCAGCCTTGGTGAGCAGAAGATTAAAAAAGCTTACCGACCCCACATTGTTTTTTTAATGCTATAAAAAATATACACAAAATTATTTGAAAACATGCATTTTCCATTGAGAAAGATGTTTGAAACTACCTTTTAATGTTATTTTAATAGCGTACAAGGCGCTTAAAGTACTTGAATTTGACTTTTTGAAATGTTAGTCCTGGAAAACCCTTGAAAACAGCCATATTTATGAAGAAGTACTTGGAAAAGTGCTTGAATTATTGAAAGACAAATATGGGAAATTTATTTTTTCATTTTATCGATAAAGCAATCTTTTCACACTAAATCAACACTGCTGTCCGTCTGATATAGATATAGAGGCATTTTGCATGGCTATGAGCGTGATATTGCTCATATAAATATCCAAGTATATGATACAGTTTTCATTCTTCAGGTCAATCATATATTCATGGGAGGAAAAATCAGTTTGAATAAGGAAAGCGATATCTGTGTCATAATCTCCTTTCAATGGTTAAAGTTACCGCAGTCATTGCATGTGTGGCACTTTATTTGTACCATTTTTGTTTTAGTTTATTTTCATTCATTTATTTACCTTTTTTTTAAATTAAAATATAATAAAGAAAGATATTGTTTGATAAATGAGATCTCTAATTGTAGTCCTAAAAAAAAAGTAGTTCTTGAAAGTCCTGTAATTAGATTTTACAGTGTCTGTATGAACTCTGGTGTGAATTTGGCAATGAAGTGCATCCGTATTATAATCGAATCTCTCACAGGAAATTCCTCAGTTGACGATTCGCTCAGACTGGCCAGAGACCGGCCAATCTCCCGGCAGGAGTTTCATCCCGACGTCACACGGGCTTCTGACCACAGCCAATACACACTCGTCGTTTCATGGTGTTTCTGAAGCTCCAAAACCACCGGCCTCAGACTCCTCCAGCTGAACCCATCTCAGAGATCTCCTCCTCCTCTTCCTCCTGTGAAGGATTCCTGGGGTCCAGATCCCAGTCAGCCCGATCCCCCATCTGTCCCGAGAGCCGAGGATCGTAGCCGGACCCGAGCCGAATCACACCGTTATAACACACACACACAGGAATCTCTTCGTTTGCCTCCTGCTCCGCACAGATCTGTTGCTCTTCCTCTTCTGCGGTTTCACCCAGAGACCCAGAGAACCATGACGCTGCCACGTATCCCACAATGCACCTTGGCGAAACCCAGTCTGGGCGTCACAGCCACGGACCGCTATCCCAGAATTCAGCTTCTGCACAGAGATCCGGATCCACCCGCCGCTGTGAGTTTACAGTTAGCTTGGCTTTCTACTTTACTTTTCACTCTGAGCAGTAATCACATTCACCCATCACTTTACTTATCATTCAATTATTTGTAATTTTGTATAATAATTGCATATTTTATAATAATAATGATATTATTATTCAAAATATAATTTTTTGTTCTTTTCTTTTGATATTTACTGTTCACTCTGAGCAGTAATCTCATTTACTTAGAATTAATACATTTTTAATTTAGTATAATAATGGAATATTTTCTAATTATCAAATTATGATCAAATGTATAAAAAATATATATCTTTTTATTTATTTGTATTATTATTCTAATTTTTTAATAGATTCCTTTAACATTAAACGATTCAATTTCAACTCAACTTCCTTTTGGAAAATGACATTAAGAGCTCGCAAAAACAATAAAACAGAAGGTGCTGTTAATAACCACATAACAGGCATAAACTGCATTGGTCTGTGATGTTCACACCGGTTCACTTGTTACTCTCGATGCGTGGATATTCTGCTTATAAGAGTTGCTGTGTCTGTTTGTCATGTAGGATTTGCGGTTGGACTCGGCTCCTGTACGAACTCCTCGTCTCATCCCACTGGAGGAGCTGTTGAAGTGGACCAACGCCAAACACACCAGACTACAGCTCTTAACACACACACCGTCCCGGAGAACAAGCACACGACAACCAGCCCGTCCAGCAAGAGGTCACACATCTGGCCCGTGTCTGTTGGGTGTCTTTAGTCCAGGGCAGCTTTAGACTGCCTTTAGTGGTGTGATCTATGTGATCTATGTGCTCAAACCAAGGGCTGACCATCGATTCAGAATTCCATTCGATTTCGATTCGCAAGCTCTCAATTCCAGTCAAATTCGATTCTCGATTCTATTTTTTAGATGTTTAGATATTTTTTTTTTTTTACAAACCTGTATAAAGAAATTAAGAGCCACAAAGCTGTATATTAAACTCTTTTTATTTTAGGTACACTGGGTACATTAAAGCAAGGACCCAACTCTATATTTCAAATGCATACAATGAATAGCATACAATAAAATTGATGCTGAAAATCAGAAAGACTGAAAGTCAGAAGAGTCGCACGCCTTGATCAAACAGGATCAGGTTATTTTATGTTTAAGATTAAACACACATGAAACCTCACAGCATTAGTGTAACATGGAAGCCTGTGAACTGTGGAGGGAAACTAATACTGGCTTTTGGCTCATATAGATGAATAAATATGGGAAAAAATCTATTTGTGGCCTTTGAGAATCGACCACATTTAAAAAACAGTTAATCGAAAAATAGATGTTTTGCCCCGCCCTACTCAAACCATGTGACATATGAGGATTTTTTGTTGTTGTTGCAATTTGTGTTTTCTGTCTAATATTATATCTTATTTAGACGGAAGAGGAGAGAGGAGAAAAACAAGGAGGACAGGATCGGAGTCACGTTCAGACCGGAGGACTCCATCATTCCTCCAGATGAGGTACAAGCGTATCAGAACTGTATGTATTTTTGCTAAACTCTTCCTTTAAGTGAAGATGTCCCCTGTTTGTTCATGTGTGCAGACTGCAGAAGATGTGCCCCATCAGAGTGATGCTTACACCACTCCTTTAGGTCAATTCTTTACTATTATTTATATACCATTATAGTATTTATTAATATGAATATTTTTTTTTTTTTTTTTTTTTTTGTATTTTTTTTTTTTTCTTTTTTTTTTAGTAATTGTGCTTTTGTCATTTTTTATTAATCTTTTTTTAGTAATTTTATTAAATTATTTTATTTCATTTAGTTGCCAAGACAACATTTACATTTTCATTTGTTTATCTAATATTTATATTTGCAGTTTTCCTTTTAGTTTGAGTAATTTTGTTATGCGTTTTTGTCCTTTTATAATTATTAAAAAAATATATTTTTATTTAGTTTTAATTCATTTTATTACAGTTTTAGTTGTAGTAATTTTGCTATGCATTTGCTATGCTATGCGTTTTTGTAATGTTTTTATTAAAATTTTTATTTAATTAACAAATTTTATTAGAGTTTTAGTTTTGGTAATTTAATGTGTTTTTGTCATTTTTAAAACATATTTTTTATTTAGTTTTAATGCATTTTTTTACAGTTTAAGTTTTAGTAATTGTGCTATGCGTTTTTGTCTTATTTATTTAAAAATATTTTTTATTTAATTAACTAATTTTATTACAGTTTTAGTTTTGGTAATTTTATGTGTTTTTGTCTTTTTTTAAGAATATTTTTATTTTAGTTTTAATTAATTTTATTACAGTTTTAGTAATTTAAGTCATTCAAGTTAAACTTTACCAAGACAACATTTCTCATTTTCGTTTAAGTTTTTTGATATAATATCTATATTAAATATTAAGGCTGTGTCATTGTTCAGATGAAGTCAGTTGAGTGTTGTTCAGTTCTGTTGTGAAGATCCTCGGTTATTAAACGCTGCAGGCGATGACTCTGAGTTGAGTGGACTGGTGTTGTTGGATAAGGCATACGTCACCTCGGCTGAGCTTCATGTGTTCGCCTCCACACAGAAGAGACCGCCTGAGATCCAGGACGCCTGTACAAACACTGACACCGGTATGTGCGCTAATCGATAATCCACACATCACACACTTTAATGGGGACATCGGATGCCCATTTTACACAAGTTGGTTGATTCTTTAGGGTCCTCATGTAAAGTTTGTAACATACTTTGGTTAAAATTCCTCAATGTTGTTTTTACCTCCTCAAAAACAGCGCTGTTTAAAAAGAATATATTTGAATGCATACTATAATATTACAATACCATACTCTAAAAAAAAAAAAAAAACAGCTCTGTTTCGGTGCATGTCTCTTTAAATGATAATGAGCAACTGCTCACCCCGCCCCTCTCTTCTGTGGGGCGTGTCGACACAAGACAAATGGCTGAGGGCGTAAATATGCTAATACAGGAAATATGCTAATACGGGACAGTCCGTCAGCGGTCGTGGGCGGAGCATCTGATGACCCCTTTAACTTCACTAATGTAAGTTCTGCTTTACTCTAGAACTGCCTCGCTCCATCACAGATCAAGATGTTTCTGTCCAGCCTCAGTCTCCTCCCAGCATGCCGTCTGCTCGTAAGTTCATGAGAGGAATGTGATCTTCAGCTCTTTGTTGAATTCACACAGGGTCCAAAATGAGCACTTGAGACGCAGCAGATTCAGATCAAACTGGCCTTTTTATGAATTGATGAATTGCAAAATGATGCTTGGTTTAAATTTTTGATCCATGGGAAACTTTTTTTAATTTTTTTAATTTTTTTTCACTTAAGCACCATAAGCAAATCTAGTGAAAAAATAAAAATAAAAATGTCTACTAAAGAAAAAGATCAGTGACAAAAAAATCATGGAAAATGTTTGTATTTAGCAATTTCTTAGAAAAAAACATTATTATTATCATTACTATATACAGTATATGTACTTTTTGTCTTTGAAATTATGCAAAATACTATTTCATGGCCAGTAAAAAATATTTATATCCAGTAGATGTTCATACACATCATTGGAAGATAAAAAGAATCAGTGACAGATAATTGTGAAAATAATCCCCAAAATTGTAACTGAAATAAATTTGAAACTGCACAATTATCGCTGTTATCTCAATGATCAGGCAATTAATCCATAATTGCAACAGGCCTATTTATATACCATTATAGTATTTATTAAGATTTTGCATTTATTAATATTAATATATTTTAAAATCTATATTTAGTTTGATTTTAGATTGAGAAAATCAATTGGAAAAT
>FLSR01004868.1:2607137-2622774 GCA_900092035.1 Leuciscus waleckii
TTTTTTTTGGGGGGGGAAAATATGAAAAAAAAACTATTTTTAAACCAAAAAAAAAAAAAAAAAAAAAAGGAAGTAAATGTTCATACACACAATTTCAAAATCATGACAATTAAAATTCAATGTATATATATCTCATTATTTGTGTAGATGTGATTTATTGCACATTATTTGTGTACTGTGTGTTTCTACACTCGCAGCTGAAGGAGGGCTGCTAGATGTCACTCCAGTTGTTCCTCCAGATGTGTTCCTGAATCTTCGCTACTCTAAAGATACATCATCAGACCAGCCGGAAAGCAGAAGCCTTGCGGAGTCTAACACAGATCTCGTAGGGGAATGCTGCACTAAAGACCATCAGACCATAATCTAATCAAATAATGTTTTGATATTTTGAGTGTTTTTTTTTTTTTCAAGTAATTCTCTCTTTGTTGTTGTTGTATTGTTGTAGAATCCTGAGGGCCGGAGGTTTATTAATGTGATCGATCTGACAGACGACTCTCTTCTTCAGAATCTGCCTTCATTTCCCCCGTCGTCTGCTGAGCTCCACCTACTAGCAGCTTCTGTCATAAACCCCGCCTCTTCTGATGTAAACCACACCCCTAAACCTGCCTTAGCTCCGCCCCCAACAACACTGAGCACTTTCCTGAGAATCTGATTGGAGAGATTCCAGGTACATTGTTAATTTACATGAAGAAAATAACTACTAATAAAAGTCTTTTAGGAAAGGGATTCCCAAACATTTTTGTCCTTAAAATGACTTAAAAGACAAGTTAATATTTCAATAATAATTAACCACATATTTGCATGTTCACAATTCTCTGATGTCAGTTAATGGTCACATGTCATGCAGGTAAATAAATAAATATTTTTTTTTAGTAAGTGTTTTATTACTATTGTTTTGATTTGTTTTTATGCTAATTTACTTTTTAATTATTTAATTAGTAGCTTTTCATCAACCAAGTTTGGGAAAGCCTGGTTTAGGGCATAAAGCAGACAAAGTCGGTTTTGTGTAGTATTTAGTGGAGGTGGATGTTTTTCATAAAATATAATACAATGCCAGTACATGCTTTATCAGTTTATATAACACAATTTACATATAAATATATATATATATGTTTAGTACAGTTTTGATATAGAAAATAAAACATGCTTGAAATTAAATGAGCAATAACTAAATACATTGGCAGTCAAAAGTTTAGATAGAAAGAAGTCTCTTTTACTCACCATGAGGATGCATTAATTTGATAAAGAAATGCTGTAAAAACAGTGAAATATTATTGCAATGTAAAACCGCTGTTTTCTATGTGAATATCTAGTAAAGTGTAATTTATTCCTGTGATCAAAGCTGAATTTTCAGCATCATTACATTTACATTTATGCATTTGGCAGATGCTTTTATCCAAAGCGACTTACAGACTCTTTCCAAAAAATTTGAATATCATGGAAAAGTTTATTTATTTCCATAATTCCATTCAAAACGTTTAACTTCCATAGATTATAGATTCAGGGTCCACAACTTAAACGATTTCAAGTATTTAGTTGTTTATTTGTACATAATTTGTGCTTCCAGCTCATAAAACCCACGAAAACAGGATTTCAAAAAATTTGAATATTACATGAAATCACACAGTAATCCATGGTCATTGAACCAGTTTTTGGTTATTTTGGCAGTGTGGGCAGGTGCAAATCCTGCTGGAAAATGAAGGAAGCATGAAGTGCTCTGGAAATGTCCTGGTAGACGGCTGCGATGACTCTGGATTTAATAAAGCACAGTGGACCAAAGTCCTCTTTTCTGATGAGAGCAAATTTTGCATCTCATTTGGAAACCAAGGTCCCAGAGTCTGGAGGAAGAATGGAGAGACACACAATCCAAGATGCTTGAAGTCCAGTGTGAAGTTTCCACAGTCTGTGTTGGTTTGGGGAGCCATGTCATCGGCTGGTGTTGGTCCACTCAACGCAGCCGTCTACCAGGACATTTTCAGAGCACTTCATGCATCCTTCATTTGCCAGCAGGATTTGCACCTGCCCACACTGCCAAAAGAACCAAAACCTGGTTCAATGACCATGGTATCACTGTGTAATTACTGTGTGATTTCATGTAATATTCAAATTTTCTGGGATTTTGATTTCGTGGGTTTCATAAGCTGTAAGCCATAATCATCAAAATTATAACAAATAAAGGCTTGAAATATCTCACTTTGCATGTAATGAGTCTATATAATATATTAGTTTCACCTGTTAAGTTGAATTCTTGAAATAAATCAACTTTTTGATGATATTCTAATTTTATGACCAGCACCTGTATGTCCCTAGAACATTTATATGTACAATTTAATGTCAAGGGGAAAAGGCCATTGCCTTATAAAGGAATTTGTATAAAGGATTTATTGCTTTAGCTGTCCATAAATGTGCATCTGTGATGCCAGTTTTTGTGTTTAACAATTCTGCAGGGCCATCATCACGATAAGAAAACAATGGCACATGCAAAACAATACAGCATGACGCTGTCAACACAGTGTCACCCCCTTAGCCTTAATCACACAATGTCTAGCAAATGTCTGTAATATTATATATTTGTTTTTATTATATATTTTATAGTATATTATTATTATAGTTTATATGATATATTTAATCTAAGAAATGTTGTGCATGTCTCATTTGCTACAACTAAACTGTATCATATAATGTGTAAATGATCACCTCTTGACCTCCATATATCAGCTGTCATTCACTGAAAGACACTCAGATCTGTGAACCTCTACTGACTCCAGTTGTGTCCTGTTGTCCTCCAGCTGGTGACCCGTATCGAGACCCTGAGCCCCTCCTCCGTGAAGAAGCCTCTCTCCGCCGCGCTCAGAGTCACACAAGAAGGTTAGAAAGCTTTAGTAGCTTTATATAGAGAAATAAACAAGCCCACTGAACACGTGTGTGTGTCTCTGCAGTGAGGAGTTACTGTCCTTCACCGCAGCGCTTCCACCCTGACAGAGAAGATGAGGAGTTTCTGTCGTCTTCTGTTCTGAGCCCATGTTCAGTTCATCAGGAGCGCTCTCTCCTGCAGGTACACTGTCATCTCTACTCACATGTGGGACCCTGGACCACACAACCAGTCACATGGGTCAATTTTCTGAAATTGAGATTTATACATCACCTGAAAGCTGAATAAATAAGCTTTCCATTGATGTGTGGTTTGTTAGGATAGGACAATATTTGTCTGAGATACAACTATTGAACATCTGGAATCTGAGGGTGCAGAAAAATCGAAACATTGAGAAAATCTCCTTTAAAGTTGTTCATTTATGTTGGCGATTGTGCAGCATTCACTCACAGAAATACATGTTTTATATATTTACGGTAGAAATTTACAAAATATCTTCATGGAACATGATCTTTACTTTATTATGATTTTTGGCATAAAAGAAAAATCTATAATTTTGACCCATACAATGTATTGTTGGCTATTGCCACAGATATACCAGTGCGACTCCAGACTGGTGACGTGATCCAGGGTCACATGTGTTTAGAAATCAACAGATATGTTTGTGATTTGCTGCATTGCTCAATGCTACAAAAACGTGTTGTAAATAAAAACCTGTTTCCCAAATATTCAATTCACAATTATTTTTACAGCGCTTTTCACAATACACATCATTTCAAAGCAGCTTTACAGAAATTAAGAGATTACTTTTCAGTCCATATTACAATTCAGACTGATCTGTTATCAGAGCAAACTGTCTAAGTTATGTATTTCAGGAATGTACATATACATATAACCGTTAGTGAAAAAGGTATTCATTTAAACTGTAATAATTTCATGCAGAAACAAAGAGCTCATTGAAGTAATGAAAACTTGTTTGTTAACAAATGATTATGACATATAGAAAAATGTAGTGTTGCTGTTGATTCAGATCAGTTGATAAAGATATGCTTTATAATGGAGAAAACTGATCCTAGACCAGCAGTTTTGGGCAGCTTTTCCCACTAAAAGCAGTCAGATATACAGCAGCCTGTAAATGATTTTACTTGTGCCTGTTGTTTATGTGTAATAGATGTTCAGTGCATCAGTCTGTGTATATCCAGTTTCAGACACTCATGTTCACTGGTGTGTTCAGGTTCCTCAGTTTAACATGATCTCCTTGTTTTCAGTGAAACCAGAGCAGCGTAAAGGAGATACCGATCCAGGTGAGACACACACACACACACACACACACACACACAGTTTTTGTAACTTACACCTACAGCTGCAGTCATGGACGTCAGTGTTGTTGGTTGTTTCCCTGCAGGATTGACCGAGTCTTTGCTTGAGAATCCTGGGATGTAAGTCAGTATGAAAGTGTTCGACCCTCTCAGCCTTTGCCGGTGATGTCTCTGTCTCTGTCTTCTGATCATCCCTGTGTTAATGTGTGTTCAGTGGAGAGGAGACTCTGGGTGTGAGCGGCCTCAGTGACGTGAAAGACATCTTGTGTGAGTTAATCAGGGATGGGGCTTTATCCCGATCCGCGCTGGATCTGTCCCGATCCGGAGCGCCGCACCTGAGCAGGTGAGAGTCTCAGGGATCATACTATTCTTTCCCTAGAGTCCTGTTCTGGTGTTAGTCAAAGTTTCTTTCATCACAAAACAGTTGTTGTTGAGTTTTTCATTAGCAGTTTCTACTCAGATGCAATGTTATTTTAGTATCATTAATATGCCATTATAGTTTTTATTAATATTTTGAATTAGGTTTTATTTTTATGTTTAGCATTTTATTTTTAAGTTTAGTTAATGTTATAGTTTTTTGTTGCTGTGTGTTTTTGTGTAATTGTTTTTAAATATGTATATATTGTTTTTATTAATTTTTATTTTAGTTTTAGTTTTAATCATTTTAGTACTTCAACTTAAACACTTTTTTTTTTTAAATGCTGCCTTTGTAACTAACTGAAATAATTTCTCATATATTTATACAGTATAAAAAATCCACATCCTCAGATTTAATAAAAAAAATAAAAATAAAAATAATAATAATAATAATATATATATATATTTTTTTTATATATAAAATTTTTCCGATTTTTTATATATTTTTTTTAATAGTTTATAGTTGTCTGTACTTCTCCTGTTGGATAAAAGTGTCTGATTGATGAACATCTAAATGTAAATGATCTCTGTTATGATTGGCTAACAACAGCCCTGCTAAGTAGATTAGTGAGGGATGCGTGACATATTTACTGATTGATTTGATTGGTGTGTTTATGTGTGGTGGGCGGCAGGTCAGAGGTCAGTCCGAGCGGAGCCATGATGGAGGAGGGGCGGAGGGATCTGAGGATGTGGATGAGGAGAAAACAGAGAGAACAACTGATGGAATACCGTAAACAGAGAGAAGAGAAGAGGGCGAGCGAGCGCAGACCCTTCATCTCTCCTCTACACACGTGAGACGCTTCAGATCAGACATTAATACACTGATTGTGTGGTCAAACTGTTTGCCTTTCATGATAACGTTTCTCAGAATCAGTATTCCACAGTTTTTCCTCATGCAAAGCCTTATTTCTGTTGGATTATGAACCATGTATTATTTGCATATTGATTGTATTGATTTTGAATGGTAGGTATTTTTATATATAATCACTACCAGTCAAAAGTTTGGGGTTGGTGAGATTTTTTTTTTATAATGTTTTTCAAAGAAGTCTCCTCTGCTCACCAAAGCTGCATTGATTTGATAAAAAATGCAGTAAAAATTTAATTATTGTTTAAAAAAAAGAGTTTTCTATGTGAATATCTAGTAAAGTGTAATTTATAATTAATTTATTAAAGCTGAATTTTCAGCATCATTACTCCAGTCTTCAGTGTCACATGATCCTTCAGAAATCATTCTAATATGATGATTTGATGCTCAAGAAACATTTATGATTGAAATCAAATTACAAACCTATCATATGTAAATAACAATCATAATTTGTCATTAATAATAATGTTATATGTACATTACAGATATTTTCTTGGAAAAAAGTGTGCAGCACTTTTTTGAAGAATTATGAATTTCTTCACAAATATTGTACACAGCTTTACTTCTATCCTGAAAAACCTTCAGATGAATCATCATTTCCATTCAGTTTGCTTTGGATCTGGACAAACTCTAGCTTTTCCACATGTTTTGAAGTCTATAAGTAAAGCTTGAAGCTTTAGTTTTGCACAAAACTCTTGATAACTTTTACTTCTCTGAATAATTCACCTCCGTTTCAGAATCCAACCTCTGTGGATCTGGCAACCAACAAGAAAAGCAAAGAAGAAAAAGACAGGTATGATTATGATTATGTATTACGTGTATTAAACGAACATTAGTTGTGTCCAGAATGAAGCACTACACTATGCACTTATATTATGCAATATGGACTTAAACGTCTAGTGTATGAATTTTATACGGTTATTTTGTCAACGTCTGAGTCCATGTAATTAAGTGCAAGCGTTTGAAGTGCACTTTATCTTTTTGGAATTTTCAGTGTGAATACTCTATTTATACTTTATAAAATGGTTAGTTCCAGTCCTTGATTCTGATTGGTCAATAGCTGTTTTATTCACGATAAAACACGGCTATGACCGCTTCACCCAACGGTTCTCTGTATCACTACACACACCCATAGCAACCACTCTTAGCAACATAAACACATGTTCTCATTGATATTGATCATTGAAGCTTATAGAGTAGAGTATTGAGAGAGATCGAGTAAGCGAGAGTTCCTGCATGTACAGTATAGCACTTTTCTTCAGCTCAGTCCTATATTCCTAATAAAAAATCAGTTTGAATGTCCGCTGCAATATATTGTCCTTTTAACAGTTAAGAGGTTTTCCCGAGCCTTGACGCTAATCATTCGTCAGTTGCGTCACTTCTCCGTGTTCACACCAAGTTTCAGTCCTTTCAAAATAAAAGTCTTCTCTACCGACTCACTCAATAAGACAGTCTTTGCCGCCATCTAATGGTGAAATAATGTAACGTAACTTCTGTTGCTTTTGACAGTCAGGGACTATTTGTTCCAGCGGAAGGAAGGCTTTTAGTGATTTTACTTCATGAAAGTTGCATTTATACATATTTTTAGGCTTTAATATTGGTATTGTGTGGCAACCGTTTAATGCAAGCAATAAGATACTCGAGGCTCGTACTGTATCGTGTTAAGTCAGTCACCCGTGTCATTCACGATACAGCACTAGCCTCGAGTATCTTATTGCTTGCATAAAATAGTGCATAATAATTTCAATTTCCTTTTATTGTCATTGCATGTATTATACAATGAAATTAATTAGCAAACCTTAATTTCATTGTATAATACATGCAATGACTAAAGGAAATTGAAATTGAAATGAAGCATGTGGGAAACCAGTGTGTAGGTGTGTCCCAATTGACATATTTCTCCATGTGCTGTCAGGATGGTTCTCCAGGAGCATCATGAACAGAGAGCTCGTGACGCCTGTATCTGATCACTGACCTGCTCACGACACCACTGAACCTTCCCACAACCCCCCACGAGACGCTCAGGTCAGTGCCGTCTGTGTTACTGTGTGATCACCATGGGAGAATCTAACATGGGGAAAAGAAAAAAATATGATACACCAGTGTTTTGCCGGATGAGAAGTTTATATACACTACCGTTCAAAAGTTTGGGGTCAGTAAGATTTTTTATGTTTTTAAGATAAGTCTCTTCTGCTCACCAAGGCTGCATTTATTTGATTAAAAATACAAACAAAAACAGTAATATTGTGAAATATTATTCCAATGTAAATCAGCTGTTTTCTGTGTGAATATCTAGTAAAGTGTAATTTATTCCTGTGATCAAAGCTGAATTTTCAGCATCATTACTCCAGTCTTCAGTGTCACATGATCCTTCACAAATCATTCTAATATGAGGATTTGATGATCAAGAAACACTTATGATTATTATCAATGTTGAAAACAGTTATTTACATTTTTATTTCATGATGCTATGATGAATAGAAAGTTCAAAAGAACAGCATTTATCTGAAATCTAAAGCTTTTGTAACATTAAACACTACCGTTCAAAAGTTTGGGGTCAGTAAGAATTTTAATTTTATTTTTGGGGGAAATAAATAAAATAAATCAATACTTTTATTCATCAAGGATGAGTTAAACTGATCAAAAGTTACAGTAAAGACATTTATAATGTTAGAAAATATTCTTTTTAAATAAATGCTGTTCTTTTGAACTTTCTATTCATCAAAGAATAAAATAAAATAAACTGTAAATAACTGTTTTCAACACTGATAATAATCATAAATGTTTCTTGAGCATCAAATCATCATATTAGAATGATTTCTGAAGGATCATGTGACACTGAAGACTGGAGTAATGATGCGGAAAATTCAGCTTTGATCACAGGAATAAATTACACTTTAAAATATATTAAAATAAGAAAACATTCATTTTAAATGGTCATAATATTTCACAATATTAATGTTTTTTTTATTGTTTTTTATCAATAAATGCAGCCTTGGTGAGCAGAAGAGACTTCTTTTAAAAACATAAAAAAATCTTACTGACCCCAAACTTTTGAACGGTAGTATATATATCGACCCCAAACTTTTGAACGGTAGTATATATATCTTTTTTTTTTTTTTTTTACTCTTAATTCCTTTTATAAATGTATCATCTTTGTATCTCTTTTAATTCCTTTTATAACTGTGTTTTAATTTTCCTTGCTTTTATTTTGTGATTATTTTAATTTCTTTCAGTGTAAAGCACTTACTTTGAATCACCATAGGTTATGAAATGTACTATATAGCCATTTTCAAGATACGGCTGAAGACGCATCGTTTTCAGCAACACTTGATCCATTAATACTAACACTTTCTCTTCTATTCTATATCTATTAAAAAAGGTTTAGTTTATTTAGACTACTGCGTTAGACTAAACTGGGAAGGGTCACAGCACTTGCATAGTGTTGTCCTATTGTTAGTTTCACTGCTTCTATTGCTCTCCTCATTTGTAAGTCACTTTGGATAAATGATTAAATGTAAATAAACTTGCCTTACTGTTCCCTCTGTGCAACGCCTTCTGCAATTAGCCAAACGTGATTCATCTTTACAGGAACTTTTTGGCTTCTCTGTGTGTTTTTGAGACGGAGCCAGTGTTTAGTTCTGGAGAAGCACAAATCACGCTTAATATCCTTCTCTGTGTTTCAGGAGCAGAAGTCAATCCTCTGGGAAAAATAAGAGGATTCCCAAGAACCAGAGCGGACACACAGGCGCTCGGCATCTTCTCTGGGAAAGACTGTTGTGCTTCAGGAGAGATCTGCGGGAAAAGCCCACGGCTCATTAAACCAGAGGCTCGGGCTGCACAGACCAGGTCCATGTTGTAGAATTGACTGATTTCAGTTATTAATGGTGATCGAGATAAGCATCACTTCAATCTCACGTTTCACATTCAGCCAGTGATCTTCCAGGCGATCGGTTATCCCAGGTCACTCGGCGCGGGATGCTGTCCGACCTGAGAACCAGAGGAGGGACGAAGACCGTTCATCAGAGTAATGGAGTTTTGAATGTGTTTTTGTAAAAATATCAGAATCAGAATGAGGTTTATAGCCGAGAATCTGCACAAGGAATTTGTCTTACCAAACAAAATACAGTCAAACCAAAAATTCTTGGTTTACTAGTGTGTGCAGGACACTATAGTTCATTAATGTAAGTGAGGAGAGCAAAATAAAGTAAACTGTGACATATTATACCCAAATATTCTTCATACAGTGACATTTATAAAACATTTGGGAGCAAAAATGATTGGGACACTTTGAGCTGATCATGTTTTGCTGAAGTGTTTTTTCTTTAATTGCTAATGCTCTTTTTACACACAGACTGAACAAAATGAAGCATTGCTTGGTGATTGGTTGAGCTAAACTGGTATTATCTAATTGTGTAGTTAAATTTAACAGCTGACAGATATTCAACATAATTCATGTGTGAGACAGTCTAACAGAAGGACGGACAAAACCAGTCAAATATCAACTGAGTTCATAACTCTGAGTTCTTTATAAACTGTGATAATGTGAGAAATGTTGAAGGCGTCTGAATACATGTTGGTTTGACTATGTATAGATACACAATAAACAAAACATACAAAATATGCATGTACAGCATAATCTATATACAGATATATTTATGCAAGGATATATGCAAATATACAACATTCCTCATATATTCACGTTTGTTCTTCTGCAGTGATGAAAAATGGGATCCACACGTCTACAGCTAAAGCGAGAGTAGTGAAAGAGAGAGATCACACACATGTGGAAGAGAGAGACGCAGTGAGTCCAGAGGACATCCACAGGATTCATCACTTCAGACAGGTGAGAGGTTCACTAACACAACAAATGAGACTTACCAATCTAATGAAGCCTCTATAGGTGTCCTTAACCCTCCGGGTGTCGCTTTAGATCAAACATTTCAAATTGAAATATATATTTTTTTTACTTTACAAATGCAAACTTAATGAATACACGTAAAAATTGTGGACATAATTAGAAAAGGCTAAATGGCCAAAAATTATGGCCAGAAATGAATGGGAAATATGAAAATCAGAGCAATTTATTGGGGGTACAATCTACAAACCAGCCACAATTAAGTATTCTAAATGTATAAATATATGTATCCAAGTGCAAAACCTAATAAAAGTAAGTAATTATGTTTGAAAATACTCATATTAGCTGGTTCAGGTGTGTTTAGGGGTTAGAGGCCGTCCCTAACCCTGATCTAGGAAACACACAGTCTTCTACATGTATTTATATACAGGGCTATACAGGCATCTCTACACCACAGTTACAGTAGCCACGCCCCAAACTCACGCTATTGGTTGAGCTGGAAAGTGATTGACAGATCTGAGCGGATGCTCTCAATGTTTTGATGCTGCTTGAGAGACTCTGTGTTTACACATCTGGGGCAGATAAACTCACGAATGGCATACTAATACTGGTCAATGCACAGTAAACTAGGTTTAACATTAAAAACATTCATAAACACTGCATTAATTGAAAATATGATCATTTCTAATATTTTTTTTATATAGAAATTATTTAGAAGCAAATATTGTCGAGTACCATGAAATGGAAGTTACAAAATAATAAAGAAAAAATAACATTGAAAGAAAATATAGTACATTAATTTCATTAAAAATATAATATGCTTATTGACCTTATGCTTAATACCAGAGTGTTACTCTGTCTGGTATGAGTGTGTCATATGGAGACTTGCAGTGTGAACTATATCTGTTCATTATATACATTTTGTTTGTTTTTGTTTCCATGTTTTGTAAATGTAATCAAAAATAAAGGTAATACTTTACAATAAGGTTCATCAGTTAACATCAGTGAGTGTATTAACTAACATGAACCAACCATGAGCAATACATTTGTTACAGTATTTATTAATCTTTGTTAATGTTAGTTAATAAAAATACAGATGTTCATTGTGTTCATGTTAGTTCACCGTGCATTAACTAAAGTTAACAAGATTTAATAAAGTATTAGTAAATGTTGAAATTAACATTAACAAAGATTAATAAATGCTGTATAAGTGCAGTTCATGCTTACTAATGTAGTTAACTAATGTAAACTAATGAACCTTTTTGTAAAGTGTTACCAAAATAATAATTATGAAATTAACGCCAGAGGGTTACTTGACTTGACTTGACTTGACTTGACTTGACTTGACTTGACTTGACTTGACTTGACTTGACTTGACTTGACTTGACTTGACTTTACATTACTTTACATTACTTTACTGTTTATTTTTACAGGGACAGTTCACAATTAAGAGTAATTGCACCAGCGTTAGCTAACAGCTAATTTACATCTGCTGTCCCTGGGCAGGTAAACTAACAGAATAACATACAATATTACATATAGACCACATAAAACATCACAATACTTATGTCCAGGAATGTAAGATTAACAAAACCAGTAAATAAAAACAGAGAATTGACAACTCAGTCATTAGTGGTTGCAGATTTGTTCTGATAGTAGCCAGGACTTGAGCTTGGTTTAACAGCGGTGAAGCTATCAGTGCTTCGGGTGTTTATGGGGAAGGAAAAAACAAGTAAAGAAGGGTTATAAATAATGTTACATTTAATTGAAATAATTGTAAAAACATCAGGCACCAGCAAGTATACAGTGCTGGAGACATTACACTAGCGCTGTGTTCTGCACATACGCATGATTACACAGAAGATCATGTGATGTTGTTTCCTCCAGGGTGAAGAAGCGTTCACAGCCGTGGATCATCTGCGAGATCTGGATCTGGACTCTTTCTCTCAAAGCACCGGTAGTGTTCTGAGCAAGCTGGACTGGGCCGCCATTGAGAGGATCGTGGCCGAGGACGAGGACTGAGAACTGAGGAGATGCTGCACACTAACTCCTGTTCTCACTCCAGATGTTGTGCAGCTGTTGACTGTGAATGATTGTGGTATTTGTGTATGTGTATCATTTGTGTCTTGACTGTTTGAGTAAGTTGTCGGCACAGATTTGTGCGGAATAAAACCAGTCTCTCACAGGTGCGTTGTTGGTTTTCTTCCACATGGAGTCATTACTGGATGCCTGACAGAACAGAGCTCTCCGCAGACAACACAAGCCTTCAGATGGATGACATTTCACATTTGGAGCTTCTAATGTGGAATTGGTAAAACTGTACAATAAGGTTTCATTTGTTAACATTATTAGTTAACAAAGTAATACTACTACAACATTTATTAATCTTAGTTCATGTTAATTTCAACATTTATTAATACATTTTTAAATCAAAAGTAAACACGCCCCAAACTCCCCAGCTAATTGTATTTTAATGAACTAAAGATTAATAAATGCTGTATATTGCTCATAGTTCGTGATAGCTAATGCATAGAGTAATGCTAATGAATGGGACCTTGCTGTAAAGTGTTACAGTGTCATTTACGGTTCAATTTGCCTTAAATTTGCATTTCTAAGATTTGTTTATTTGACAATCCTTAATAAAATACTGTGAAACGGAAGATCTCATATATCTCAATTATTAATCACATCCATGTCATTAAAAACGAGACCTGAGCTGAAATATTGTCATCAGACTGAAAGAAGCACAATTTCTATGAAGAAATATAATTGTTTGCTATTAATTAATAGCGGCAACACTTTACGAGAAGGTTCTGTTTGTTAGCATAAGTTAACGAACTAACAATGAACGTGACTTAGTTATTATTGTTAATCTCAACATTTACTGATACAATATTAGATCGAAAGTTGTGTTAACATATTAGCTATTATTATTCAGATAATAATGAAAGAATTTCGTCTTCAGATTAGTTGGAATACAATCGTGTATTTATATTATCAGCTTCATAACAATGGATTTTGTATAAAAAATACAAGGTACATAATAAATAAAAAAAAACTGGAAAATACAAGAGAAAAATATTTCTTTATGGTCAAATTATTTATCAAATTTTTTTAAACATTTATTTCTAGTCAAATTATTAAATATTTGTATTCCGTATGAACAAATACTCAGGAAAAGTTTAAGACAAAATTTCTCTAAAGTAAGTAACCGAGGACTTGTATTCAGAAGAGACTCTTATTTTGACTTCCGGCGTTCCGGAAGTGCCCGATATTATTGTCATGGCTGATCAGAGCAGTGATCCTGGTAAGTTTGTGAGATTTATTCTTGTTTTATGAAGTGTTTCTGTCTTATGAGTGAGATGAATGTGTTTAAACTGCAGGACAGTGTTTTGCTGAAAGCTGTGATGGTTTAATGAAGTCAAACACTGTCAGAGCAGCAGTTATGATGATCTGAGGCTCCTCAGGCACATGTGATTCTGAAGATTATTTAATAATAATTCAAATATAGGAGCTTTTAGCCTTCGTTTCTGACACTCATTGACTTCCGTATGAGTGAATATGTTTGCAATACCATGTTCGTTAGGCTTGTACCATGGTAGCACTATGGTATTCGTTAAAGTGCCCTGGATATACTATACTACACTAAACACTCGATATAATGCTGTAATAATTCGCTATTATAATTGGCATATAGTTTGTATTTCTTTTGTAAAGGTAGAAATTATTCTCTTATTTTCCCTTTAGATTATTATTATTATTTAATCAGTTTTATGTTGTTAATTTTTGCCTATCACCCATAAATTATTCATCTCTGTAAATAAATACATAACCAAACTTTATATTTGTAAGTAATAATAGTAATATAAATTCCAAAATGAAACTCTAATTTCCCTCTTTAGATTATTATTATTCATTTTTTTATTTTATGAATTTTTTCCTCCCACCCACACATATTCATCATTCAAAATAAACAAATATACTCTGATTGATTATTTTTAATATTTGTCATTACTTTATACATTTTTGCCTGATAGCCATAAATTATTCATCATTCAAAATAAACAAATATACTCTGATTGATTATTTTTAATATTTGTCATTACTTTATACATTTTTGCCTGATAGCCATAAATTATTCATCATTCAAAATAAATCAATAAATATACTTTTTATAAAGTTAATAATAGAAATTCTGCAACAATATAAATAAAGGTATTCTAAAATGACACAATAATTTCCCCTATAGATTATTATTAATATTATTTAATAACTTTTGCCTAAAACCCATACATAATTCATAGTTTAAAATAAATAAATAAACAAATACTTTAGTACTTTTTGTAAATTGAAACTCAAATTTTACCTTTAGATAATATTACTATTTGTCTTTTAAAATTGTATTAATTTGTATTTTATAGATTTTTGCCACCCATAAATTATTCATCATTCAAAATAAAATAAGAATTCCTCTAGATATGAATGCATTGTAATGTTTTGTGTGATTGATAGGTGACTCCAGTAACGATGCAGACATCTCGTCAGTCATGGGCTTTGCTGGATTCGGTGAGTGTTTCAGCTCAGACGTCACAGAAGCAGGAGTGTGTGTGTGTGTGTGTGTGTGTGTGTGTGTGTGTGTGTGTGTGTGTTGTGTAAGAGTCACATGATCACTTGTAATATTTCTTTGACTCTCAGGAAAGAAAGCTCGAACCTTTGACCTGGAGGCCATGTTTGAGCAGACGAGGAGGACGGCCATCGAGAGAAGTCAGCGAGCTTTAGGTCAGTGCGGTTATTTACTGCAGTACAATTATTGTTCTGTCTCAAAGACGCCATTTTAACCTCGATCTTCTTCACCGTCACAGAAGAGCGTCAGAAACAGGAGGTTGAGGAGAGCAGCGGCTTTCGTCCCGTCAGCGTCAAACAGAAACCGTCCACGTCCACGCCAGGTAACGTCTCTCTCTATTCGACGAGGACGAGCAGTGTTAAGCTGATATTTAAATTTAAATGAAAAATTATCCCATGATTTACTCACCCTCAAGTCATCCTAGATGTATATGACATTCTTCTTCCAGACGAATACAATCAGAGTTATATTAAAAAATGTCCTGGCTCTTCTAAGCTTTATAATGGCAGTTTCTGGTTTGAAGTCCATAAAAGTGCATCCATCCATGATAAAATTGCATCCATCCATGATAAAAGTGCATCCATCCATCATAAAAGTGCATCTATCCATGTAAAAGTGCATCCATCCATCATAAAAGTGCATCCATCCATCATAAAAGTGCATCCATCCATCATAAAAGTGC
>FLSR01004868.1:2625987-2643487 GCA_900092035.1 Leuciscus waleckii
ATATTGTGACGTGTTCGTTCCCGGAAGAAACTCAAGACTACAATGGAGGCGTTTCAGGAGTTCAGCAACACTGACACTGATATAGAGAAGATCTGGAGCTTCTTCATGATCAAACAGCAACATTACACACTAAAGAAAGATGAACATGGGCTTCAAAAGTTGCTGAAGGTTTTTCTCTCTCTCTCTTTCTATAACAGAATCCAGTGAAGAAGATCCCGGATACTCATGAGATCACGCTTCAGCACGGCACTAAATCCGTAAGTCCACTCGTTTGCTCCCGAACGCTTGTGTCCTGATAGTTGGGATTTGCGAGGATTATATCATTTGACTCAAGCTTAGTTAAAACTCATCCACTAAAGTCATATTTTACATAGTGCTTTATAGAATACAGATTGTTTCAAAGCAGCTTCACTGAAATAAACAGGAAAATAAGTGTAAAATTCATCAATTATGAAGCTAATTTCAGCTGTAAAGCATCTCTACAGAAGACAATAGTGTTGTTATTCAGTTTTCAATGTTTAATTCAGTTCAAAAACACTCGATTTATCGATTCAGCTTTAATTCACAATTGAGTTCAAATTTTGTTCTCATCTGATAGTATCAGTGCATTTGAATCGATCATATTACTGAATATTAATGGTCTTTTAAACCCCCCAAAAAAGAGCATCCAGTGAAACTCAATTCATTTCAAGTTATGTTTGTCACTCAATTCAGTTCAAACATCTATAGATACTCAGATTTGTTCTCATCTGATAGTGTGAGTGCCGTCAAATCGATGATATTACTCAATATTAATTGTCTTTTAAACCCACAAAAAATAACATCTAATGAAACTCAATTCAGGTAAAATTTTGTTCATCACTCAATTCAGTTCAAACATTTTTTGTAACTCAGTTTTGTTCTCATCTGATAGTGTGAGAGCAGTTTAAATGGTAAATATTGCTAAATTATTAAGATTAATTATCGTTTCATGCCAAAAAAAAGAACATCTAATGAAACTCAGTTCAGACATCTATAGATACAGTTTTGTTCTCATCTGCTGTCAAATCGATAATATTACTGAATATTTATCATTTTAAAAACCCCAAAAAGACCATCTAATGAATCTCAATTCCGTTCAAATTTTGTTCGTCACTCAATTCAGTTCAAACATCTAAAGAAACTCAGTTTTGTTCTTATTACTGAATATTAATTGTCTTTTAAACCCACAAAAAATAACATCTAATAAGACTCAATTCAGTTAAAATTGTATTCATCACTCAATTCAGTTCAAACATCTATTTGTAACTCAATTTTGTTCTCATCTGATAGTGTCAGTGCAGTTTAAATGGTAAATATTGCTAAATTATTCATATTAATTGTCGTTTTATGCCAAAAAAAAAAGAATCCAGTAAATCTTAATTCAGTTCAGACATGTAGTGAACTCAGTTTTGTTCTCATCTGATAGTGTGAGTGCTGTCAGATGAACAATATTACTGAATATTAATTATTTTAAACCCCAAAATAAGACCATCTAATGAAACTCAATTCAGTTCAAATTTTATTCGTCACTCAATTCAGTTCAAACATCTAAAGAAACTCAGTTTTGTTCTCATTACTGAATATCAATAGTGTTTTAAATATCATAAAGAGCATGTCGTCTCCCGTATCTGATGAACCCTGACCCCACAGGTCTCAGCTCTGGCTTTGGATCCGTCGGGAGCTCGTCTGATCACCGGCAGCTTCGACTACGACGTGAAGTTCTGGGATTTCGCCGGGATGGACTCGTCTCTGCACGCCTTCCGATCGCTCCAGCCGTGCGAGTGGTGAGTCGGTCCATCAGACACGCGTTCATCCCTGTCTCTCTCCTCGATACACCTCATCCGTCAGGAATGAGCTCCTCGTTCTCCAGTCCAATCAGCTGATTGCACACAGATGCCGTGTATTTTTGTTCTTGTCTTTTTGTTTTTCCTTGAAATCCCGCTAAAAGTGGAACCCAATTGTCTCGAGATGTTGGAAGCTAATTGGCTGAGCCCGAGCGCTCTTGCGTGTCATTACTCCAGTCTTCAGTGTCACATGATCCGTCAGAAATCATTCTAATATGATGATTTGATGCTCAAGAAACATTTATGATTATCAATGTTGAAAACAGATTATTTGATGAATAGGAAGTTCTAAAGACATCTAGTTTAATTAGAATCTTTTGTAACATTATGAATGTCTTTACTGTCACTTTTAATCAATTGAATTCATCCTTGATGAATAAAAGTATTAATTTATTCTATTTCTAGAATTTTTTTAAAGTCTAACTGACTCCAAACTTTTGAACGGTAGTGTTTGTTACAAAAGCTTTATATTTCAGATAAATGCTGTTCTTTTGAACTTTCTATTCATCAAAGAATCCTGAAAAAATTCATAACTGTTTTCAACATTGATAATAATATTCATAAATGTTTCTTGAGCATCAAATCATCATATTAGAATGATTTCTGAAGGATCATGTGACACTGAAGACTGGAGTTGATCACAGGAATAAGCGCGCTGCAGTTTTGTCGTCTGTCTCTTTAAATGCTCGAGCTCGTTAAAGCACGGTGGATTCTGATTGGCTGTCAATGTTTTTGTCCATCAACTGGGAAAATCGATATGGAAGTGATGTGTGTCGTTATTGTTATAGTTGTGGTGTGAACTTCAATATTCTTATAGAATCTTTATAGTTTAAATCTTTATAGTTATCGCTATAGTACTCCTCAGTATTATAATGTAAAAATGTAATTAAATTAAAATTAAAAATATATTTTTCAAGTTTTAGATTTTTTTTTTATTGAAAGAATAAAGGTTTTTTTTTATTATTAAAAATAATTAAATCTGCAATTAGTTAGTTAGTTAGTTAATTAATTAAAACACAATAATTAATTGTGTGTGTGTGTGTGTGGTTCCAGTCATCAGATCAGATCACTGCAGTACAGTGTCACCGGTGATGTCATTCTGGTTGTGGCGGGAAACTCTCAGGCCAAAGTTCTGGACCGCGACGGGTTCCAGGTTCTGGAATGCATTAAAGGGGATCAGTATATCGTGGACATGGCCAACACCAAGGTAACCACTGATGCTTTACTGACTTTACTTTACTAGAAATCTTAAAGGTGCACAAACTACAGAGATAATTGTAAGGGTCCAATGAAAAACTGAAATATGAAAATATGCATCTTATAGACACTTTTGGGATGATTTGCACAGTTTCAACAGGTATGTGGCTGCGTCCAGTGTGTGTTAGATCCAGGGTTAACTTTAAATAAAACCATAAAATAAGAAAGTAAAATAAAAAATAATGATAAATAAAATATTAAAAAACGTAATAAATATAAAAAAACTGATACATTTTTTCATGATTTTTTTAAGGAATAGAAAGTTAAAAAGAACTGCCTTTATTTGAAATAAAATGTAACATTATAAATGACTTTACTGTCACTTTTGATAAGTTTAATGTTTCCTTGCTGAATCAAAGTATTAATTTCTCTCTTTTTTTTTCTAAATAAAATATTACTTTTGAATGGTAGTGTCACGTGGTCCACAAAAATATAAAGCAAAAACCTTAAACTTATTTTATTTAATCTCGATGCCAAAGGAACATTTCTTATATTGATTTAGATTAACTTGATGTGCTAAAATAACATATTAAAAATAAAAATGTGAAAACTTTAAAAGTAAGATGAAAACGAAAAAAAACTATATTGAATAAAACTGTTATTTTAGTTGTATTAATATTTTGCATTATGTATATATTTTTTACTTGTCAAATTTTTTTTTTTTTTACTTTTTAGTCATTTTGTTGTGCTTTTGCCATTTAACAAAAAAATTAATAAAAAATATGACTTTTTTAGGTTTAATTAGGTTTTTGTTTTATAGTATAAGTAATTTCAGTGCTTCAACTTATTTCAGTTTATCGCAGTTCTAGTTTTTCAACAGCAGTGTTTTTAATGTTTTTAGTGTAAACTCTTCTAGTGTCAGTGCTCCTGCAGTCCAGTCCTCCAGTCCTCCAGTCCTCCAGTCCTCCAGTCCTCGTGTGTGTTTGTTTGCTGCATCTGGACTCTGTTTGTTGACTGGGATGTAATGAGGTGTAGATGAACTATATCAGAGATGCTGAATGTTGCACCTGGTCCTCAGACACACACACACTGTGTGAGTCTGTGTGTGTTTAAAGCGGCTCAGTGACGGTCGCGTCACTAATGGAGTGTGTCGGCATGCTATAGTCACTGCGAGAGGGACCGATTCCTCGCTCTTTGTTTGTTATTGGGTTTTCTCTCCTCGTCGGGTACTTTATGTTCCCTAGCGAGTGCATTTCAGCATCGAGTGTAAATATTGTTCTCTTCAATCATTGTCAATGTCATGCTTTACTGTTTAAAGATGCCAACTGGACGTCCATAACAGAAATACTTCAATTCAGTTTGTTTTATTATATAGTATTACTTCCACATGTGAACACACTTGATAATATTACACAGTGTGATATTTTAGTATCATCATCATACTATTATGATTATTACTTTTTTTATGTTTTCATTTTGATTTTAGTTTAAGTTTTAATAAATGCTTTTTTTGTTGTCATACTTTTTTTTTTTTCGTTAGCGGTCAAAAGTTTGGAATAATTCAGATTTTGAATGTATTTAAAAGTCTCTTCTGCTCACCAAGGCTGCATTTATTTGATCAAAAATACAGTAAAAATAGTGAAATATTATTATAATTTAAAATAACTGTGTTCTATGTGAATATCTAGTAAAGTGTAATTTATTCCTGTGATCAAAGCTGAATTTTCAGCATCATTACTCCAGTCTTCAGTGTCACATGATCCTTCAGAAATCATTCTAATATGATGATTTGATGATCAAGAAACATTTATGATTATTATCAGTGTTGAAAACAGTTCTTCTGCTTCAGATCTGTCTGGAAACCGATAAAGGATTATTTTGTTTCAAAAAAAGAAATGAATGCTTTTATTCATCCAGGACGCATTAAACTGATCAAAAGTGACATTAAAGACATTTATAATGTTACAAAAGATTCCACTTCAAATAAATGCTGTTCTTTAGAACTTTATATTCATCAAAGAATCCTAAAATAATTTAATGCATCACAGTTTCCACAAAAATATGAACTGTTTACAACATTGATAATAATTATCAATAATTGAGGACTAATAATAATTATGCAGCAAATCAATTAGTGTGTGTAAATATTTCTATTTAGCTTTATTTTAATTTGAGTTTTTAGTAATTTTACTGCTTCAACTTAAGCTTGTTTCAGTTAGTTGCCATTTCTAACTTTCGTTTTTTCTCTCATATTTAGATTTATAATGGTTTTAATTCAGTTGGCATTAACAACACATGTGATCAGTGTGTTCTCTGTCTCCTGTGCATCAGTCGTGACTCGTAACACTTTGATGACTATTATCTTCCGCTTCAGTGATTATAATGTCTGGAGGTGTCGTGGGTTTGGTGAGTTTAAGGTGTTATTAGCCGTCAGTCATTGAGATTTTGATCAGTAGCTCCAAAATAAACCTAGCCTGGATTCCAGCCGAACTTGGCTCCGCCCACAACATGTTTAGGTCGGGAAGTTCAGTCTGGACTCGATCCGTTGTGGAGCTATCATGCCCGAACTAAAGCTGTTCGGACCAATCAGATTGTCAGGGCGGGCTTTATATGATGATGGACAGATGATCAACAGTAACATAATCATCCAATGAACACTTGGGTTGAATTTGTTTACAACAAAGATGGCTGCCGCTGGAGGATTGAGATTTCACACTTACAAATAAGTCAGATAGAATAAATGCATATCTGTTATAGAAGATATCGACAGCTCATTCATTTGAAAAGAGGAACAGAGAACCGCCATCAAGGCATTTATCGATCGGAAAGATGAATGAAGAACATGCGTCACTTACTCCGTTGCTCTGATTGGCTGTAGGGTCTATCCAATTGAGTGCAGAGGCATTTTCCTTCCTGGTTTCGGTTGAAACACGGCCCATAATCACAGCCCAATGGAGCAGATCAGACTCACATGACTAGAGTCTGAGTATGACGACGTCAGGCTTAAACAAACCATCTTTTGTCTCATATTTAGAGTCACTGACAGATGATGCGGTGTGAGTCGTAAAGCATCTTTATAATGGATTTCTGGTAGGGAAACAATAAAATATGAACATTTTGGAAGATACCGATAATTCTTTATATTTGAAAGCCGATAACCGATATATTGGCCGATGAATCTAAATATTCAAATTTTTATATATTTTTTGAGAGCATGATTACAAAATCAAAAGTCTCACCATGTCCCAAACACATAATTATAATGTTGTCATTATGATTTTATGTGGCCGATATGACAGACTTGTGTTGCACTGAACTATATTTTCCTTTTTTGAAGTGATTCCAATCATATTTCAAGCAATTCAAAATCTTCATGTTGAACATTTGCGCATCTGAAGAGTCTCGGCTGAAGAGTTATTATCGGCTTTAATATATCGGCCACATTTTTTTATTGGGCCGATAACGATAACGTTAAAAATGAACATATATCGCCCGATACCATCTCTAATGTCTGGTGTCAAACAATAGACGACGGAGCCGAATATCTGCTCTGAATTTGTGTTTGGAGAAGCTGAGTTTCATCTGATGAGGTCAGTGTGTCTTTGGGCGGCATGAAGGTCAAATATTCACAGCATATTTGTTATGATGCAGCGGGTGAATGGCACGCTTTAATAATGTGCTTTAACCAATCCGGCATGTGCTCATCATCAAAGACAATCACTGACAGCTTTATTTATTCTCTGAGAACGACTTTATAATTGTGTTTTGATTAATTTCCTGTGTCCAAATTAACCCTTTAAAGTCAGCATGAAACGACATTCACAACATGCATTTCTTCTGTGATGTGAAAGAATATATTCAATTGGAAGTAATGTAGGACAGAACATTATTTTGTTTATTTTTAGGCTGTGATGTCGTGTTTTATGAAGTCAAGCATCAGCATTAATCTAGCTCATAGTTAGTGTTTGTGATCTGAACAAATGCCACTCGATGTGAAAATGATGTTTGTTAATGTTATTTCCACATATTCAGACAAGCTTGTTTTCAGAGGTGGAGAAAGTAAAGAAGCAAAATTTTGATAAAAAAAAAAAAAAAAAATTAACAATCTAAAATCAACCCAAAAAAAAATAGATTAATCATCTATAATCAGACCAGAAAAAAATAATAATAATTAGACTACGGTCAAAGTTTTGGAATAATTAAAGTTTTTTTTTATGCATTTAATAGTCTTTTCTGCTCACCAAAGCTGCAATAATTTGATCAAAAATACAGTAAAAATTGTGAAATATTATTGCAATTTAAAATTGCTGTTTTCTATGTGAATATCTAGTAAAGTGTAATTTATTCCTGTGATCAAAGCTGAATTTTCAGCATCATTACTCCAGTCTTCAGTGTCACATGATCCTTCACAAATCACTCTAATATGATGATTTGATGCTCAAGAAACATTTATGATTATTATCAATGTTATCAAATAATAAATGCTGTTCTTTTGAACTTTCTATTTATTAAAGAATCCTGAAAAATCCACACAAAAAAAAGTATCAGTTTCCACAAAAATATGAACTGTTTTCAACACTGATAATATTCATAAATGTTTCTTGAGCATCAAATCACATTAAAAAAAATCTTAATACATATATTTTTAGTTCACATTGACTTTAAAATATGATTTTAATTAATTATTGGAATTTTATTCAGATTTTATTTTTAGTTATTTTTATATTTGATTGAAATAAAATGTTGACATCTCTGTGGTTCAGGGTCACACAGCGATGCTGAACGACGGCTGCTGGCATCCCAAGATTAAAGAGGAGTTTCTGACCTGCTCCAATGACGGGTGAGTTGAGCTAACGAGTTCATTACACTGTTCGCATGTTTAAATCTTTGAAGGAAACTCGGTCGCCCTCTCTCATGTTTTGAGGTTTGTTTCCGCCACAGTCATTTTGCATACTTGAGGATGTTCGTGGTCTTTCTAAAAACCATTTGTTCTTGAGTTTTAACACATAATCCCAGGGGATTGTGGGGCATTTCACTGGGATAGTCACTGAAACTTTCCAAACAACATGCAGACAATTGCGTGATTGCCTTAATCAGATTTAAAGTTTATACCATATACATTTTATAATAAAATGTATTCCATTCTCTTAACTGCATGTTAAACGAATCACATTTTAATGCTTTTCTTTTAATTAAAATAACATTTATGGCCGTCATTAAGAAAGTGAGTCTGATTCCGATTCAGTGAGTCTTTTTTCAGACTGGTCTTTTCAAGAATCACTCCACAAGAATCATTTGTTCATTAGAATCAGTATGTTATCCAGTCAGTAAGCGAGTCCTGGTTCAGATTTGGTGAGTCATTTGTTAGTTTGATTCAATCAATAGCACTCTGTCTTTTTGACCAAATTAAGAATCTGTTCATAAGAGACTTTTTTTTTTTCAGTCTTTATAATCGCATTTTAATGTTTTGCATTAATGGCAGTCATCCATCTGATTCGATTCAGTGAGTCATTTGACAAACTCTTTTTTTGACCAATACAAGAATCTGTTTATAAGAGCCAATTGTTCATAAGAGTCAGTCTGTTTGATCACATCTTATTATTTTTATCGAAGTAAATAGTTATGGCAGTCATTCAAGTCAGTGAGTCTAATTCAGATTCAGTGAGTCATTTGTCAGACCAATTTGTTTTTTGGCTAATTCAAAAATTGGTACATAAGGATAATTTATTCATAAGAATCAACTCTTTTGGTCACATTTCATTTTTTTTTATTTAATTAAATAGTGTTTATGGCAGTCATCTGTTCAGTGAGTCTGATTCAGATTCAGGGAATCATTTGTCAGAATGGTCTTTTCAAGAATCACTCCATTAGAGTCATTTGTTTAGAAAAATCTCTATTTTTTCTTTTTTTCCTTCAACTATCCAGTCAGTAAGTGAGTCCTGGTTCAGATTAAGAGATTCAGTGAGTCATTTGTTAGTCTGACGTCTAGTTTATAAGAATCAATGCCAGTCATCCGGTGAGTCTGATTCAGATTCAGTGAGTCATTTGTCAAACTGTTTTTTTGACCAATTCAAGAATCTGTTCATGAGAGCCAATTGTTCATAAGAGTCAGTCTGTTTGATCACATCTCATTGTTTTAATTGAATTAAATAGCATTATGTCAGTCATCCAGTCAGTAAGTGAGTCCTGGTTCAGATTCAGAGATTCAGTGAGTCATTTGTTAGTCTGATTCAAACAAAAGCTCTCTCTGTATTTTTGAATCCAAGAATAATTTGATCATAAGATTCAGTCTTTTTGATCACATTTTGTTTTTCACGAATTAAAATAGCATTTAAGTCAGTCATCCAAACATTTTTTATTTTTTCCATAAGAATCATTTGTTTAGAAGAATTTGTATTTTTTTTCTTTTTTTTCTTCAATTATCCAGTCAGTAAGTGAGTCCTGGTTCAGATTCAGATATTCAGAGTAGCTCTCTCTGTCTTTTTGACCAATTCAAGAATCTGTCCATAAAAAAATTTATAATAAGAATCAGTCTTTTTGATCAGATTTTAATGTTTAACATCTCAAGTAGAATATAATTCATTTAGTCATGATGACGCATTCAGCCGAATGCATTTCTTCCAGTGTTTTCCATTCAGATGTTTCAGTGTTCACAGGCTGGAAACTACAGGCCTGTGAAGTGTTACATGTGTGTAAACCTTTGCCCTGCGTCAGATTCTGCCCTCGTTGTGTTCCCCTATAAAAGCGCGCTGGTTTTACTGTGTTTAGGGGGCGTCGCCGGTGAATGTTTGAGTCGTGTTCACTGGACGCACAGATGTGGCTCTGTTTTATTCAGTTGTAATATAGATTCTGGAAGGTTTCCCTTGGCACGTTTCAGCGCATGTCGCAGGCGCTTTCAGAGGAGGAAAGCGTTTAGGTTGAGGAACAGCTGCAGATGTGTATCGGGAACACATGTGTCCTGTGATCCGCTGGTGTGGCGCTCGGCTCCAAATCTCAGGGTGGAGGTTAAAGGGATAGTTCCCCCAAAAATTAAAATTAGACTATGATTTACACTCACCCTCAAATCATCTTAGGTGTATATGACATTCTTCTTTCAGACAAATATAATAGGAGTTATATTAAAAAATGTCCTGGCTCTTCCAAGCTTTATAATGGCAGAGAATGGCAGTTTATGTTTTGAAGTCCTTAAAAGTGCATCTATCCATGATAAAAGTGCATCTATCCATGATAAAAGTGCATCTATCCATGATAAAAGTGCATCTTTACATGATAAAAGTGCATCTATCCATGATAAAAGTGCATCTATCCATGATAAAAGTGCATCTTCCATCATAAAAGCGCATCTATACATCATAACATCTGTCCATCATAAAAGCGCATCTATACATCATAACATCTGTCCATCATAAAAGCGCATCTATACATCATAACATCTGTCCATCATAAAAGCGCATCTATACATCATAACATCTGTCCATCATAAAAGCGCATCTATACATCATAACATCTGTCCATCATAAAAGCGCATCTATACATCATAACATCTGTCCATCATAAAAGCGCATCTATACATCATAACATCTGTCCATCATAAAAGCGCATCTATACATCATAACATCTGTCCATCATAAAAGCGCATCTATACATCATAACATCTGTCCATCATAAAAGCGCATCTATACATCATAACATCTGTCCATCATAAAAGCGCATCTATACATCATAACATCTGTCCATCATAAAAGCGCATCTATACATCATAACATCTGTCCATCATAAAAGCGCATCTATACATCATAAAAGTGCATCTGTCCATCATAAAAGCGCATCTATACATCATAACATCTGTCCATCATAAAAGCGCATCACACACATGACCAGCGTCGGCCAATAGTGAGACTCCGTTCTGATGTACAACCCAGAAGCGCTGCGCTGTTACACTACGTGAACTCACTCAGAGAAACACAGAAGAAAATGAAGAGTTGAATAAAGTCGTTATTTTTGTTGTTTTTACGCACAAAAGTATTCTCGTTGCTTGATAAACTTAAGGTTGAGCCACTGGAGTCACTTGGACTATTTTAACGATGTCTTTACTAACTTTTCTGGGATGGCAGATCTCGATTACCTAGAAGCCTATGGAGTAGTGAGACAGCTCTCAGATTTAATCAAAAATATCTTAATTTGTGTTCTGAAGGTGAACGAAAGTCTTACGGGGAACATCATGAGGGAGAGTAATTACTGACAGCATTCTCATTTTTGTGCGAACCACTCCTTTAACAGGGTCTGGTCTGAGCTGAATGATCTCTTCTCTCGTTCACAGCGCCGCAGCTTTGAGTGTTGATAATAGCACAGATCAGCTGCTAAAGATCTGCACTATTACTCATCTGACCACCCTGGAGCCTCTGTTATAAGCCAGACCTTCTATAGTGTCTTATTTTGCACAACAAGCGTTTGCTGTAGAACTACAGCTCCAACATTCCACTGGTATAGTGATTTGATTTGGTCATTTGAGAGTAAAAAACACTCGTTTATCAGCTTTAATAGACAGACATCATGCGTCAAAGGAACATAAAGCAGAACTATAGTTTTCATCTTTATGAATTTATTTATTTATTTATAATTTATTTTACTTGTGCATTTTGATTTATTTATTAATGATTTATTTATACATTTCACATCTTTATTGATTGAAATCTTTATGAATTTATTTATTTATGCATTTTATTTATTTATTAATGATTTATAAATTTCACATCTTTATTGATTGAAATCTCGTTTATTTATTTATAATTACATTTCATAAGCTATAAATACTATTTATTATTATAATATAGCATTTTATTAATTAAAAAATGAGACAAACTTTTAGTATACTGCTGCACTTATAAAAAAAAAAAGCATTTTTTATTTAAGATAATATAAATTTCACATCTTTATTGATTGAAATCTTTATTTATCATTTATTTTATTTATGCATTTTATTGAGTTATTTAATGCTTTATTTATATATTTCTCATCTTTATTAATATATAATAAAATGTTATAAACTATAAATATAATATTTAATATAATATAACATTTAAAAAAATGTGACATATTTTTTAGCATTCTGTAGCTGCACTTCTAAAAATATTTAAGTAAAAAAAAAAGTAAATAAAGTAAAATGTAATTTTAATAGTAATCCCTTACTTTACTTTTTCTAATGAAAAGTAAATAAATTTGCATACATAAATTACTTAAAGCAGAACTATAGTTTTCATTAACTGACCTCACACACCTTTACAACTTACTGAGTTTACTAGTAAAGGTCAGGCTGTTAGTAAAGGTCACCTGCATAAATTAAATGTATCCTTCCTGATTGATCAACATCGTCAAATCCTGATGGATAAAAGCAAGTTCTCATTACTGTAATGCATCCAGTTTTACTGTCGTAATTTCCATTTATTCTAAGTTATTGTAATGCAATGCAACAATTTTATTAAAGTTTTTGGTCACACTTTACTATGGGGAACACATTCACTACTAACTACGACTTTTGCCTCAATAAACTCCTAATTACTGATTATTAATAGTTATTAGTAAGGTAGTTGTTAAGTTTAGGTATTGGGTGGATGAAGGGATGTAGAATATTTTCATGCAGAATAAGACATTAATATTTGCTTTGTAAGTACTAATAAACAGCCGATATGCTTGTAATATGCAAGCTAATAAGCAACTATAATTGGTCTCAAACTAAAGTGTTATAAATTAATATGATTTTTTTATTCAAAGAAGTGCATTAAACACTACCATCACATACACCACCGTTCAACTGTTTGGGGTTTGCAAGATTACATTTTTTTTTTTTTTTAAATAAGTCTATTATGCTCACCAAAGTTGCATTTATTTAATAAAAAAAATACAGTAAAAATTGTGAAATATTTTTGTAATGTAAATCAGCTGTTTTCTTTTTTAATATATTTTAATATGTATTTTATTCCTGTGATCAAAGCTGAATTTTCAGCATCATTACTCCAGTCTTCAGTGTCACATGATCCTTCAGAAATCATTTAATATGATGATTGATGATCAAGAAACATTTTTTGATTATTATCAATGTATTATCAGCATTTTTTTAAATCTTTTGAAACATTCTAAATGTATTTACTGTCATTTTTAATCATTTTAATGCATCCTTGCTGAATAAAAGTCCAGCAAGTCTTACTGACCCCAAACTTTTGAACAATCGTGCATAAATATGAAAATATGCATAATTAAAATTTTAAATGTTCCATAAGCGTAATTTTCTCAGTGCAAAATATAATGAAGATCTGCACAGAAGAAATGCATGAAAACTTCTCTGAAAGTTTAATTGGCCGATATTCTCATCTTGTGGGATGATGAATAGCGGTGACCTCTGTGTGACCTCTCCACTGCATTGTTCTTTTACCCATAATCCCTGAAAATCCTCGTGAGGAGCGCTGCGCTCGAGGCCGAATGCCACAGATTCCCATCATGCCACGCTGGAGTAAGAGCAGGTTTCTGGCTCCACACTGAAGGCTCTGGAGATCTGCCACCTGTTCCAGAGACGGCTCACTCACATTCACAATTCTCCATCATGTTATTGCTATAATATTTGTGTTTCTGGTGCAGGATAAACACTGCAGGAGCTGTAACGGCGGGATGCATCAGTTTTAATACGTGTGTATGAATTTGTGGCAGCGGTGTGTGTACGAGTAGTCATAAAATGTATATTTGTTTTAAGAGGTGATGGTGAAATGTGGGCGATTTGTGTCTTATCCGTGGCAGAAACCCAGAGGCCGTTACAGAAGGACTTTATTTGTAAATGTTTTTAAGATGTTGCGTTTGCAGAGCTGTATTTTTAGAAGCGCACTCGTTTGTTTCGGCTGTTGTCCTGGAGGAGGATTAGGAAAAATCCCATATGCTCGGGATCTTTGCTAAATTGCTGGTCTTATCTGAGTTAGTGAACCTCGGGGGGGTTTGGCCAGACCTCTCTGATATGCAGCAGTTTTAGGCTTGTAAAACACATCTCTTCTGTGATTGGATAAGACCTCGCTGCTCACCAGTGACACATCATCTTCACTCTTTGTTCCAATTTTTTAATTTTTTTTATCTGACAGTTATTGTCTTGAAATGTATTGTTGATGATAGTGAATTTATTAAAATGGGCATTAAATTTTGAGATTTAAACTTTATGGGGCTAAAAAAAGGCTAAAAACCTCTTTAAAGCACCATTCCTAAAAAAATATTGAAGAAAAATGTATTTATTTATACATTTAAATTATATTTGTTTATTAATTAATTTTATATCTTTATTGATTGAAATCTTTATCAATTGATTGATTTATAATTTATTTTACTTATGCATTTTATTGATTTATTAATTAATTATACATTTCAAATCTTTATTGATTGAAATCTTTATGAATTGATTGAAATCTTTATGAATTGATTGATTTATAATTTATTTTATTTATGCATTTTATTGATTTATTTATTAATGATTTATAAATTTCACATCTTTATTGATCAAAATCTCGTTTATTTGTTTATAATAAAAAATGTATAAGCTATAAATACTATTTATTATAATATAGCATTTTATATATATATAAAAAAAATGAGACAAACTTTTAGTATACTGTAGCTGCACTTCTAAAAATTAAGCTTTTTTTATTTAAGATAATATAAATTTCACATCTTTATTGATTGAAATCTTTATTTATTTATTTATTTATTTATTTTTTTTTAATGCTTTATTTATATATTTCTCGTCTTTATTTATATTATTTATAATAAAAATGTTTATAAACTATAAATATAATATAAAATGCTATATACATTTTAAAAAAAACGACTTATGAAAACAATTTTTTAGCATTCTGTATCTGCACTTCTAAAAATAAAGTAAAAAATTTTTTTAAATAAAGTAAAATTCTTTTCTAAAATTCTAACGAAAAGTAATTCAATTACAGTAATTAATTACTCGGTAATGCATTACACCCAACACTGTTTCTCACCCATTTTGTGATATGAAACGTCGTAATATGTGTCCTCCCGCGTGCTGAACTCGGCCTGTGAACGGTTGTCGTGTTTAAAGGTTGTTGTTTGGCGTCCGTGTGGCCCGTGAACAAGTCGGGACATCGTGTGGGATATGCATCAGGTTCATGAACAGTGCATTCCTCTTCTCAGAGCAAGTCTTCCATGTCTCCGTCACAAACGTGCTCCTGAATGAGCCCCTGTTGTCCACCGGAGCAGACCGTGTTTAACCATTAAGAGCATTCAGACACACTGATCAGCGTGAGGGCGATTAATAGAAGCTCGTTAAGAGTCTCGGCTCAGATGAAGAGCGTCCCGTCGACACACGGCTTCATTTGTTGCTTTCACCTTCGAAACGCTCTCGGCCCCTGAAATAAAACAATACTAGCTCTTCATGATCAGTGATGTGTTACACACACACACACACACACACACACACACACACACAACCACACACACACTCGCACAACCACACACACACACTCGCACAACCACACACACACACACACACACTCTAACTCTAACACAGTCACATAGACACACACCCCCCCACATACTCTAACTCACACATACATACACACTTACTCTAAATCACACACATACACACCCACATACACACGTACTCTAACTCACACACACACACACACCCCCACCCACACACCCACATACACACATACTCTAACTCACACACACACATACACACACACACACACACCCACATACACACATACTCTAACTCACACATAAATACACACTTACTCTAACTCACACACACACACCCACATACACACATTACTCTAACTCACACACGCACGCCCACACACAAACACGCTCCCTCTCTCTCTCTCACACACACACACACACACCCACCCACATACACACACTCACTCACTCTCTCACTCTCTCTCACACACACACACACACACACTCACCCACATACACACACTCACTCACTCTCTCACTCTCTCACACACACACACATGCACACAAAGGCTCTTGGGGCCTCACGACTTTCTTTTAAACCTGCCCTTTCTCCCATGTATCTGGGAGTTTTCCGCTTCTAATGTCTCCGAAACAATCCCGCAGGAGGGCCGATCTGATTGTGCGGGTGGTGTGAGGTGAAGAGGCCCCGTAACGAGCGCTAGGGGCCCTTCCACGTGTTTCTGCTTTCTGTCGGAGCTGGCTTTAAACGGTTAGTCTGTGTCAGGGATTCCCAAACGTTTTAGTCAGCCGAACCCCTGACATGTGAAAGTCCTGAAGCTCCCGCTGAGATCTAAGTCACACACATTCACATGTTCACGGTTCTCTGATAGGAAGTGTTTTATTTTCACTCTAACCTATAAACTATGAAATATGCAAAAAACAATAGTGTCTCAGAGTCCGTTATATTCACACTGGTGTTTTAGGAACCCAATCAAACGGAATAATGTGGTAATAATGAGTATTATTATTATTATTATGTTTTAATTCTATTTACAAAAAGACAGAAATTTTTTACGGTTTTAAATCACAACTGTTCTGTAAAATAAAAACGAATGTTTGAGGATAATTGTAATAATTTTACAGCACTATTTAGACTAATATTTAGTCTTTCGAATGTTCAAACTCTTGAGCTTTAACCATTTAAAAACGTTTATTTTGGCCGAATACTGGTGATATGCGGTACATTTATCCCGAATGTGTAAAAACATGCACATTAAACTCATTCTTTGGAAATTGGAAAAGATAATTGTGAATCTTCACTATATTTGCGTCTTTGGTGTGTATATCTTTAAATTTTAATCCGAACACTTAATTGACTATAAGATGTGTGTTTAGGGATGTGTGGACGCTAATCACACAACTGACAGATATTCAGTAAATAAGTAGACAAACACTTTTATTGCACATCAAAGAGTATTCACAGACCATTCATATTTGTTCATATTTGTATTATTTATTTATACAGGTTCTTATTATTTAAAATGTTATTCTTCATTTACATTTTATATAAAATTAAAGAAATAGTTTCTTTTTTAACTTTTCTTTAAAAAAAACTTTTTTAAAAAAAAATTTTTTATTCATTCGTTCATTTTTTTTATGGATGCAAATCATGAATGGAAACAAAAAAAAATTATGAATCCATATTTGAACGGCGTAGTCCACTATACACTTTAGGAGAAACGTGTCACTTTTGTCTACGATGTCTGTTCATGAATATATGATGTGTTTTTTCAGGGAAGCTGCTTCATAAATCACAGCCATTGCTAATTGCAGACGTCAGTGTTAATGCTTCAAACTCGACGCACATCATCGGAAAATATTTCCCGGGTTGTTTACCTCTCATGTTCGGATGCGTTCGTTCTGGGATGTCTTTGCAGCGATAGCCATGAGTTACCATGACGACCTGGTTTCTTTAT